>JAJMHH010000095.1:0-15572 GCA_030582955.1 Osmozyma tolerans
TTGTATGTTCTTGGAAGCAAGATTTCTGACTTGCTCAAGAGCGACAAAGAGATCGAAAACGATTCTTTCAGTGAGGACGTGAGATTGAGAGGAGAGTACTTCAAGACCCAAGAGAAACCACAATTTGAAGTTTCTGATGATGGGCAATGGTCTTCGCTTTCCGCAGCCACCGCCTTGAAAGAGGCTGATTCCATTCATTTGAAGAAGGTTGATCCAAGCGAGGAAAAAGCTACCGGTGCTTCAAGCTCCATTAGCATGGCTCCAGCGGCCGACGGATCATCGACCTTAACCAACAAGCAGCAATTGTTGGAGCAAAAGAAGAGAGATCTTGAGCAAAAGAAGCGTGAGCTTGATGCTATTCGTCACAAGAGGGAATCCACTTTGGAAAGTCACTTGGGCGAGGGTGACAGTATTGTGGACACCAAGGACGAGTACGGACACCCTTCTAGAGGTATTATTGACGACAACACTCATGCTGACAAATACGGAACCGACTTTGAAAAGGATGTTGACCCAGCTAGCCAGGGTACTTACAACAAGCAACAGCTTCTGAACGCTGCCACCGGTGATGCCTCCTCGAGCAACTATGGAAAGGAAGCTCCAGGTATTGCAGGTGCAGGCAGTGCTGCGTCGCCCAGTGTGAAGTCGGGAGCTGAAGCGTCTACTAGAAGTTCTGAAGCCGGAGGTGCTGGAGGCGCTGGGGCACTTGGGGGTGCTGGAGGTGCTGCTGCTGGAGGCCTCGGGGGCGCTGGCCTTGGAGGTGCACTTGGTGGACTGAGCAATGGAGGAATTGCCGAAAGAGTCCACGGAGCCCAGACACAAGTGAACGACAAAGTCGACGCTGCCAAACTGCAAATTAATGAAAAGGTTGGTGCGAATAATGCTATTGGAGAGAAGGTTGACGGGATCCAGAAAGAGTTCAATAGCAAGGTTGATGATGTGGTCGAAAAGGCCAAAAGCGAAGGAAACCTGAAGGAGGGCTCTGGATCACAGAAGAAACTTGGAGACTTGACTGGTGAATTGGATGATGCCAAGAGCAAAGCACAGGCTAAAGCTAATGAAGTGCAAAAAAAGGCAGAGAACTTCAATCCTCAGGCTGGGGACAAAGTTGGCGAGTTGAACAAGAAGGTTGAGAAGATTGCCGGTGACAAGGGAAACAACATCAAGCAGACGGCGGAGCATGCAGAAGATGAAGCAAAGAAGGCCGGCAGAAAGAAGAGCTTGAAGAACTTGTTGAAGAGAAAGTAATGTGGGGAGTTCATGTACTTCAATGAAATGGAGAACATATTAAAAAACAACAACAAGAATCAAAAGGAAAAAGAAAAAAAGAAAAAAATAACTATGTTGGAGAGAAAAGAAGAAGCAGATCATGTGTACCGAAATTATTAGCGCTATATGCGTCGTGAAAACATTAACTTTTTTATCTGTTGTAGCCAATTTGCAAGGGATTTTAGTGGCCGTTCCGTGGAGGACGAGCACCAAATATCAGAGACCCCACTCTAACGCTGGATGCGCCTTGCAGAATTGCAGTTGTGAAGTCGTTGCTCATTCCCATGCTTAGTTGCAAGTCTAAAGAGTACTTTTCATCTAGCTTTCTTTTGAGTTCAGCGAGGTTTTGGAAATCCTGGTTCACCTCTGATTCAGCAGTAGATTGTGCAAATGAGCCAATGGTCATGAGACCTTGCAAAGTGAGATGAGAGCACTGATTGGAGTCAATGAGATATTCGACCGTCTCGAAAAGCTCGTCTAGATTAGATATAGAGTACCCAGATTTCTGCTCCTCATCAGAGGTATTGATCTGAAGGTAGACGTTAATTTTTGGCAAATCGGCAGCTTTTCTTGCAGCATCAAGTTTCTTGACTTTCTTCAACGAATCTAGCGTTTCCACCGCATATAAGTTCTCGATGTTCTTCCCCAAATCCTTGCACTTTCCTGTCTGAAGACCACCAATAAAGTGCCACTTGATGTCTTTAGGAAGCTCATTGGCCTTTGCCACAAGCTCCTGGACGTAGTTTTCACCGAAATGGCGAACACCGTGGTTGTAGAGGCCCATGATGTCAGAGGAAGGCTTGAGCTTAGAAACAGCCACTAGTCTCACGGGGATATTCTTCTGTGCATTTTTAACTTGACTAAGTATGCGCTCGTAGTTTGCAACTAGCTCAGACTGGCGTGCTGGGGTTGGGGCTAACCGGTTCATTGTGGAGAAGATGATGGAAAATGGATGCGCGATGCGCTATACAAAAAGGTGACCCGCCAGATGTTTGCGTGTGTGCTGCGACAAGGTCGTACTCGAGAGTTATACTAGTTGTAGGTATCAAGTTCGAAGACTAGCTTTATATTATTCCTGAATGATATATTCATACCTATAAATATAGGTATTTGCAAGTCTTGCTTATCAGCAACTTCTTTAGTTGGTACTGCATATGAATCTGAGTCTGATGGAGTACGTCACAAGACCCTAAAGGAAGATATATAAATATGTATATACGTATATATATAAAATTAATGGAATAAGAGAGAATGTTCTTGGCAATTAAAGATTCATTTCATAGAAATTCTGGGGAACATCCGCCGAAATTCGGAACAGATGCTGTAATCAAACATGTTTGCACCCATAATATGTCTCATTCAGTGGATTTGTTCTTACACGAAGGTATGTGGTAGTTTATTAGTTAGATATTGCTTCATTGATCACTCCTTAAGACTACCGGGAACCTGCCGGGGCCTATCGGAGCACATAGGTGGGGTCACCATCAAGTAGAAAACCAGTCGAGACCATCAGTCTTATCGCTGTTGGGCTTCATCAGCCATTCGTTATATGATTCATTGAGGAATGGCACCAATCCAAGTGAACCATCTGCTGCAAATTCGCTGGTCATCATTTGGTTTCCAAGCGTCATATTGAACGGATCAAAATTGAGTATATCTTCAACGCTTTCTTCATTAGATGAACTCCCGTTAGTCGCCAACGCCATATCAAGAGCAGAAAATTCGTTACCGTTACCTCCCTTGACTGGAAGTTCCAGCTGGTAATCATCACCCTGTATGGCCAGCTTACGTTCCGTCTCCGGTATCCTTTGCTCAAAACTGTTAGATCCATTGTAGAATACGTCTCTCTGCACAGCAGTCTTCATAATTGGTTGGTTAGAGAGTGCTCTCTTCCGAAGGCTAGATCCGGGCTTGTTTGGAGTAATACCCAAAATACCAATAATAGACATCTCTATGAGCCTGCAAGAGTTGACAGTAAGCCCACCAGGGATCTTCTTCTCTGTCTCTAGCTTAAATCCGGAAACTGTATCGAGCAAAAGTTGCTTCAGGCTTTGGAACAATGGGCCACCCTTGATATAGTCCAACGATCCTTTTGCCACCAAGAGGGCGAATCTGGCCTGTTCACGGGGGATGTTCATCGGGAGAGGGAGCAAGTATCCAGACAGGGTGAAAACACCCCGCATGACTGTTAAAAGCTGGATCGAAGACTGTTGAATCATGGTCATACTGGAAATTGCACTCGCGACATCTCCTTGTCCTTGAGCCAACTTCTCCTTCGCAGACATACCCACATTATGATGGTGACCATATTTGGATAAGATGGGCAAGTATATTAGAACCTTAGCATGATAGTAGAGAAATATCATCACAAGCTGCTGCTTGTTGAAGGAGTTCCAATTCGTGCCCTCTGCTCCACCGTTCAATTTGTTGTTTGTGTGGTCCCTCAAGGAGAAGCCGTTGACATCGATGTCAAACTTGAGATCGTTCGGCAAATCCCGTCTCCAGCACTCAAGAAACCGGTCCTTCTCTAATGCATTCTCTCTAACATCATTGTCATTTGACCTTGTGAACACGGAATCCATGATATTACCCAACACCTTGCAATACTGCATCATGCTCAAAGCTGCCTTGCTGACCTTACCGAAGATGGTAAGTTTTGTGTTGTTGACAATAAGGATGTTTTCGTTGTCCTTCTCGTCCTCTCTGTCATCGCTTTTACCACTAAAGGGCATGGCACATTCAATCTCAAAGTCCTTCAAAAGTCTGGGAATACCGAGATTTAACGAGGCATACGCATCTAGTGAGTAAATGCACCAGAATAATATACGCCGCTCACCTTGCATAAAGTTCTGAAGGTGAATGTTTTTGGCATCGTTTCCTTTGAGTCCCAAAACGGCCGCAGGGCAACGGTGCAAACGAAGCTGCTGAGCCATGGATATGACTCTACCCCGCAATTCATAACAGGTAGTCACATCGCCAACAGCCAAGCAGTATTGGAGGGCCAAAGCAAGAATCTGAAGCGACTGGAGAGAACAGTACTTTGTCAAAACGCAGTTAGGTTTGATGAATTCGTGGATAAGAAAGTCAAAGTGGTTCAGGCTTTCAAGTTGAGAAGCAATAGCAGAAGGATCCTTAGATTCCATGATGTTGAATTTGTGAGAGAGAAGAGCCAAGGCGAGCATCAACACCATCAGTGCGCCTAGTCTCTCGGTCAGCTCAATGGAGAACTCGTATTTAGGGACACAGTGAGGAGAGTCCAACACGTCCATTAGCTTGACATAGTTCTTGAGGAAAACACTTTTGTTGACCACTGGCAATATGTTACCCCAGTCTTTGAAATAAATAGTAAGAAGATAGTCCATGTATGCTCTATCGGGGAACTCCAATAAAGACAAGAAGCGTGTTGCCGCTGGGTGTGGAAGCGAGAACGACCGGGACAGGCCCATGATAATGTTAAGGAGCTCACTGTAGTTGCGATTGGATGAAGGAGGGGAGCCTGTCAGAGTGAAGTTGGAATTCTCCTTCAAGGAGGCAATAGCGCTGGCGGTTATTGCCGCAGGTCTGGAGTTGTAGCCATACACCTGGCACACACGGGCCAATAAGGTTGGAATAAATAATGTTTCCTCTGTTGAGCGAGGAATTGAGGCAGCGAGTAAATGAGTGAGAAGCTTCTGCTTGTTTTCATCCTCCTCGCGAGCCTGATCATGAGAGCCACCCATTTTCTGCATCTGCTCGATAGCAGTAGCGGCAGCAAAAGCCCCAGGAGCGGGACTCTGTTCGCGGTTAGCAAAGACAGATGTATTTAAGAGGACAGGCTCGTGACTGGATGTGATCAGGTAGTCGTCTAGACTGAGCAAGCTGCGGGTGTCATCATCATCGCAACTTAGCACAGACTCAGGAACAGAAACGTCGCCAGATTCTCCATATACAGAGCCGGCCAAAGAGACGGGTTTCTCGTGTAGAGGATTGGAATTGGAGCAGCACGAACAGCCCTCACCGTGGCGGTGTGTGTGAAGAAAGGAGAGTGGACCCAGATCATCAGTATCCTCGGTCTTCAAAGTAGGGCCTTCATTGTTGGTTAAGGGGACTTTCGATACAGAGTCAATATGACTATTCATAGCAAGCTGCTCGTCTCTCATGTCGAGTAGGCCTTGAAGCTTGAGGTTCTCTGCCTCGAGTTGTCTTATGCGTTCTTCCAAAGTCTCGGTATACCCTTTAGGGAACGCCCTCCTGGAGAGTTTATCGGAAACAACACATTTGATGCCCACGGCAGCACAAGCAGAACAGGCCGGACGCTCTCCATCACACTTGGACTTCTTTGCCCGACACCGATCACACGCTTGAGCGACACGTGCCGTGGCCAGGCCGATAGGCATGATTGTCTTGTTCGGGTCCAAAGAGAGCTTACCTTTTGGTTTCCTTTTCTTTTCCTCCTGGATAGCGTCGGGGGGCATGAGGGGCTATAAAATGTTGTAATTTGAGAATAAATAATTGGTTCGACAAAGTTGGGTGTGCTTGGTTGGCAAGTTTGAAGAAACGAAAGCAAAAGACCAATAGAATCGAGTTAATGTGGGTGAGAGAAAAAGACAGTGGAGACGTACTGGATATGCGCATGATTAAAATCTGGGGTTAAGTGTCGCTCGGCGCTATCGCACATGCGATGAGTCAACCGCGGACATGCCCGTTCGACCTCCGTCTTTGCGAATTTTTTCACCACATTACAGCCTCGATAGAATATTGGTTCAAGCAAGATTTTCCTATTTTACTTTTTATAGTTGAAGAAGTTTTCTTATTCTTTATACCAGATTTCACTAATGTATGCGCTAACAAGGCTATCTGTGAAACCGTGGTCAAAGAAGGCGCAGTTCGGCTGTATATTGAAGATTTGAGGAGCACACTTCAAATAATATATGGGGCTCATGTAATTTGGTGAAAAAAATGTAGAATTCTGTTTCAAAGCCGTTATGAAAATTATCCAACGAGCGCAATATAATTTCAAAGGATAAGTTTGCACGAGTTAAGCGCGTGTACAATGCAGATACGGATGGTCTAACGGACTTCCATAAAAACGGAAAAAAAAAAATTAAAATGAAAATGACAATTAAAAAGAAAAGAAAGAAACTTGCATAAATATATATATATATATATATCAGACCAAAACCAGAAAAATAGTAAGACCATAAAATTCAGAATTTACCAAGGCCAGCACAAAGTTGTTCTGACAATCAAATAGCCTAGCCATTCCCATCCACTAATCACATCCTGTATATAACAAGGTTTTCCGGTTGCAAAAGGGCGTTATAAACTCCATTGTATTTTCTTTCTACCCAAGTTACACGCATTACTATCGAGTCGTCTTCCCACTTATGATTGAAAGCGTAAAGACTGCCCCACTTCTGTTTCGTCGCCTGCCTCGTCTTATTGGGAGATACAAGGACACTGGAGCTGCCGTTCAGATCAAGTGCGAAGAGCCGTTAGAAAAGTCGGTGGCGTCAAAGAGAAGGAAACCGAGTAACGCAACGACCGCAGATAAGATCAAAATCAAGAAGGAGGACACATTCAATAATGACAAGGAAGATGTGAAACTACGCCAAGTTACCGTCAAACAAGAGTCCAAGTCTGACGTCGTAAAGGAAGAGTCTACATCGTCTGATAGTCATTTTTCGATGCCCATCGTCCCAGGAAACTCCTTTGACCTAGCACTTCCCTCGGACATATCGTCATCACAACCTAAAAACTGGCAAACTATATATAATGAGGTTGTCAAGATGCGTGGAAAGATAATGGCTCCTGTGGATTCTATGGGATGCGAGAAAATGCCCGATACCTTATCACCGAAGCTCTCGCATGACCAGCCTCGCCTATACCGGTTTCAACTCCTCGTTTCACTTATGCTTTCGTCTCAGACCAAAGACGAAATCAATCATGAAGCCATGAAGTCACTCAAGAGCCACTTTCTTGGAAAAGGTTTCCCAAATGGCATCTGCATTGAAGCTGTTCGAGAAGCGTCCGAAGCTGAGATCGATCAGTGTATTCAGCGAGTGGGTTTCCATAGAAGAAAGGCTGTTTATATTAAGAAGGCCTGTGAGCTTTTGCACGAAGAGTTTGGTGGTGATGTGCCCAAGACGATTGAAGATGTGGTGAGACTCCCTGGGGTAGGTCCTAAAATGGGATACTTGTTGCTTCAGTTTGGATGGGGCATTAACTCGGGGATCGGAGTGGATGTTCATATTCATCGTCTCGCACAAAACTGGGGGTGGGTGAGGAAATCGGATAAGCCGGAAGTTACCCGTGCAGATTTGGAAGGGTGGCTTCCTCGGCGGTTGTGGGCCCAGGTGAACCCTTTATTGGTGGGGTTCGGTCAGACAGTTTGCAACTCACAAATGAACAATTGTGACGTTTGCACATTGGCAGAGAATAATTTATGCAAAGGTGTCAACAAGAAGTTGGTTAACTCGCCGATGAGCGAGGCACGGTTGCAAAAATTGAAGAAGCAACGAGCGGATCTTACGGTTCTCCTATGAGCTCTTTTACTTGTTGACTACAAGGCGATCGTGGTACTCATTTAAATGTACCTATACAGCCTCATTTAATCAGTCAGGAAAAGTTTTTACTTAACAGGCGGGGACTGTGCATTTTGTTTACTTTTTTTTTTTTTTTTTTTTTTTTTTTATTAAAATTTACTTTTCGTGGAGGGGACGTTGTGCGGAATGTTGGTTTCGATTGTCTAATAGGGTCACTGTCGCACTTATAGTGACATTTAGCTCATCGGCGTTAATGCCCGCGATTTCCATCAGAGAAGCTAGTTTTATCAGTCATCACGTGTTGCTTTCGATGTCCACATGGTTGCAATTTGCTCTTGAACCTCTAAACCCAAACATTTAGAATTTAAATCGAATCAATTATCGGACGAAGGATCGTATTCATCGGCACCTTCGCCCAAAACCATAAATTGTTCTATCATCAATAGATGTGGTGCCACACTCACCCTCCTCAGCAAGCAATCAATGCTAACAGGCTATCTCCTCACACGGAATGGTGTCAGTCGTCTACGCTTTTTATAGCATGCACGGCACTAACAATATCTGGAATTTTCGCTATTGTATTTGTAAATTAACCCTTCTTTTTTTTTTTTTTTTTTTATTTTGTCTTTTCACTTTATTTTGTTTATATTTTCGGGCTTTGTTTCTAAGAGCCACTCCGATGTGGGCCGGTGACAGGCTTGGCGTAAAGGGTGGGGGACCGCGCATTGGGTAGATTCGTTTCCGGACTTAGTACCGATGGCTAACGTGAGATGCCCATGAGTGAAACGCTAATTCCAGAAAAAATCAGGAAAAATTGAAGCTAGTACATAGACTCAAAAAGCTAGACGAATAGAAAAGGACAAACAGAAGAAGAAAAAAAGAAACGACTTGACACTCCGAAAAACAAAAAAAAAGTAATAGATTGTAAACACAAGAAAAAGAAAAAAGATAATCCCCTCCTCCATTAACTATACTCCCACATGACCATCCGTGCTGGTGTCCAGGTTACACTGCCCTGGAGTCGTTTCTCCGCATCGCCATCAATTTTGCTCTCTCACCGTGCCTCACTATCTATAAGTGCTGCCAGATACAAGAAAATAAAAACCGACTCCAAAAAAGATGAATCTCCAGCTATGTACCCCCATACAAAAGCCAAACCACCAAAGGACTTTTCCGCAACAAAATTCCGCCAATGGATCACCTACCACGATGAACTACCCAGTTCCATATCCGTCATGTCATATAATCTCCTATCGCAGCATTATGTGTGGAAACAGGTGTTTGGCTCCCTAGACAAGAGGTTCCTAGATTGGTCTCACTATAGATTCCCTCTCATCAACGAAGTCATTCGCCAACTACCCTGTGACATCATGTGCTTCCAGGAGTTGGAGTGCTCTGTATACAAAAAAGACTGGCAGGAGAATTTCCCCTTGTCGAACTATGACTCTGTATATGCTCAGAAACCCAATCCGGCCTACTGGGGCTCCAAGCCGTCTGAGTATATGGACGGTGTGGGTGTGTTTGTTAACAAAGACCGTTTTAAATTGATCAGCCATCGTGGTATCAACTTTGGCAAGTATGTTGCTGCTAACGCCGATCGCTTCGATTGGACTCTGGACGTGGAGTCTCGATTAGTTCCAAGAAATACTGTGGCGGTACTTCTTCATCTCCACGACAAGATCACTAACGAAAATGTGTTTGTTGCAAACACTCATTTATACTGGCTGCCTTTGTACAATGACGTGAAGGTGTTGCAGACAAAGATTCTTCTCAATGCTCTTCATCGCTTTATCGATTCCACAAGAGCAAAAAACCCAAGAATCGTCATGTGTGGCGATTTTAACTCTACCCCTGATTCTCTCGTTTTTCGCCTACTAAGCCAGGGCAAAGTTGACATAGCTGCCTCCCCTGAGTTCTCCAAATTCGAGTATGGATCTCAGGTTGATGGTGAATCCATTGCAGACAAAATCATCACTAATCCCTTATCTCTCGCTCCTGCATATGGTCCTCTTTTAGGGGAAGACACTACAAACAAATTAGACTTTACCTCGTATACGAAGCGATTCCCTCTTGTTTTGGATCATATATGGTGTTCCTCCAATGATCTCAAAGTGGAGAAGCTTTTAGGAAAAGTTGATTCTGACTACTGCGAACGTGTGGCGGGGTTCCCTGATAACTATTTCCCCTCTGACCATATACCGCTTATATCGAAATTCTCCTACTGTGAGAACTCATAGGACGAATATTCAGAAAGAATGAAATGATAATGATTAGGAAAATGTAGCTTCTGGTACTCGCTGAATTTCAAGCTTTGTGTTGGTTTATAGGCTATTTTTAATTTTTTGCCATATCTTACGAGTTTAAACTGAGTGCTTGCGACCCACTTCTTTCTCACAAATTCGCAGTTTGTGAACAATATTATGTAATCGTTATAATCGATCTCAATGAAGCACTAAACAAAAACCCACCATGCACATAAGCTATGACCTACAATCTAATTTGATGGCAGCATAAAGTTTTTTTTAAGAATATTATAATTTGGATTTTGCCTTTTTATTCTTTTTTGCCATGTAATGCATGTCAATACACATCAATCGAAGTTTGATGCGTTGTGTCGTGCGCGCACCACTCTATACCTCGAGCACGAAAAGTACTCTGTGTTTGCCCAAACACAAAATCGGCTTCACCAAGAACCTACACTGCTTTGTTACCGCAGCATTCCTAGCTATACACATCCAATTCTTATTGCCAAACATTTTCCTGTGCAAGGAAGAAGATTCCTAAACAATCACCAAACGTCGACTATCGGCGTTCCAATCCAGATTGACCGAAACCTTCCTTGCTAAGCGAAGAATCCATCGGAAACGAAAGAGACCATTCGATTCAGTAGCTACCAAATAGCTCCTTGATGAACATAGGCCACAAATTTCAGGCTCAGCAGGCGGGGATCCCTTCTCAGCAGATCTTGTTACAACAACATCAGCAGGGAAACCCGCCGCTGGGAAATAGCGCCGGTGCTCCCCAATATGCTCTCCAAGACGGGGTATATTCAGACAACAACTTTTTTCCCAAAAACAACTCCTTGAATCAAGCCCCAGGCAACTTTTTCCCTGCTCAACAATACCAACAATCCCTGGCACAAACCCACTCCGATTTCCAGCCCCCTCTTGGTCAACATCCACTCAATCAACCGCCGCATTTATCTCAAAAGTTCATGAACCAGCCTGCCAATGTTTTGCAACAGCAGCAACAACAGCAACAGCAACAGCAATCACGTCAGCCTCTGAATGTCCAGATGGCAGCTCTCGGCTTTCAACCACCTACTGCTCGAGTGACTGCAGTTAATGTTGACGACCCGAATACAGTCTTCTGGCAACACCAGACTCAGTTGTGCCAATTGTCCCGCTCAGAGGATGTTCCCCATTTCTATGCTAGGCAGTATGCTCAGAACTCGAGAAAGAACAAGAACCCCTACAGTGAAGTCAAGACGGTTTCGTTGATCGAGGCCACCAAGACCTTTGTCAATGTCATAGAAGAGCAGGAAAAGCAGCAATTGGCAGCGCAAACTCCTATAACCCCAGCCGCTTTAATGCGGAATAAGAAGGTTGATCTTGAAGAAGACGAAGAGCAGAGGATGATGGCAAGAACTCACGGCAAGCAATTGTGGTGCCACTTGGACTTTTCGGGCCAAGGACTTTTGAACATATCGCCCAAACTTTTCAATTACGACTTCTTGGAAAGTTTGTACTTGAACAATAACAAGTTGACCACTATTCCGCCGCAGATTCGCAAATTACGGGGTTTAAGAGTGTTGGATTTGTCGAGAAACAGAATCAGTGACATTCCTCCCGACTTGGGCTTGTGTTACAATTTGCGCTACCTTTACTTGTTTGACAACAACATCAAATCCTTGCCAAATGAGTTCCGCAATTTAATCGAACTCGTTTTTCTCGGTATTGAAGGAAACCCAATTGACTTGACTGTTGCCAACCTCTTGGCCGAAAAAGGAACGAAGGCTTTGATATCCAGCTTCAGAGATGCTGAACCAAGCTACCCAGGACCAAACCCTAGACAGTGGCTTTTGTTAAAGAAGGATGGTGATATCATCGATCCTGAAACTAACCCTGCTGCTTATTCTGATGATCTCGCCAATGCTGATGCATCTTCCACATTCACCTTGATGTCGTACAATACTTTGTGTCAGCACTATGCCACAACGAAGTTGTACAAGTACACTCCATCATGGGCGTTGGACTGGGAGTTCAGAAAGAATGCCATGAAAGAAGAGATCTTCCGTATTGGCACTGATATTATCTGTTTACAAGAGGTTGAGACCAGAACATTCCATGAATTCTGGAGTCCAGTGATGGCAGCTGTTGGCTATAAGGGTTTCTTCTTCAGCAAGACAAGATCAAAGACGATGGGAGAACAAGAATCCAAGAAAGTGGATGGATGTGCTACATTCTATCGTACATCGAAGTTCCAGTTTGTTCAAAAACAAAACTTTGAGTACAACTCGGTGTGCATGGGCTCTGACAAATACAAGAAGACTAAGGATCTTTTCAACAGATTTATGAACAAAGATCATGTTGCTTTGATTGTTCAGCTACAGCACATAGAGAGTGGAGAGCGCGTTATCATTGTGAACACACATTTGCACTGGGACCCAGCATTTAATGATGTGAAAGCTTTGCAAGTTGGTATCCTTATGGAGGAAATGCTGGGCATTATCAAGAAATTCAATAATGTTCAGAGCCAAGAGGATGTCAAGAACGCGTCAGTGGTTATTTGTGGTGACTTCAACTCCACTAAAGACAGTGCCGTGTATCAGTTGTTTTCAACTGGAGCGGTGTTAAATCACGATGATTTGGAAGGACGCGACTACGGAACATTTACTGATGAAGGATTCCACCACTCCTTCAAGATGAAGTCAGCCTACGATCATCTTGGTTCAGATTTACCATTCACCAACTTCACACCAACATTCACAGACGTGATTGACTACATTTGGTACACCACTCCTACATTGCAAGTTCAAGGATTATTGGGTAAAGCTGATGAGGAGTATATGTCTCACCACATTGGTATACCAAATGCGCATTTCGCGTCGGATCACATTCCTCTTGTGACTAAATTCCAAATTCGGAGAAAAGGCCCATCCTCCGGAGTGAAAAAGCCTGAATTTAAGCCTGAGTTCAAGGGAGGCTCGTCAAGAAAGACGTGAGACTCAAATTGAGATGGCGTCGGGCTTGTCAAATATCTTGTCTGGCGATAGAACGCGGGAAGTCATTGTTGCGACGTTTCCATGGAAACGCTGCGTGTATTTTTAGTGTCTTATGTCTGCGATTAGCAGCTAAATAGATAATGAAGAGATCTTACGAATGAAGTGATTTTGTTCTACTGTAGAAATTTGGATCGCTCCAATTGCCAAATTCTGCTTAATCAGCAACTGCACACAGTATGGACAGAATGAAAGCAGAAGGAGTAAAATAAGTAGAGGCTTAATGAAATACTTATAAGACTTAGGGCAACGAATCCGACGGGCATTTCACAATTACATCTTATCTCTTGTTCTGCAGCGAGGTACTGATTCTACAGTTTAATGTAGGCTGTCTTACTTGTTTGGACCATTACGTAATGCTCATAACCAAATACTAGCTTGGCAGATGACCATAGGGACTCCAGTACAACTATTTAATTTAGACGATCATAATGATGATCTACAGGTGTATTATCTTTCTTACATTTTTTTCCATTATTAATAGCCTACCATTTTTTCTTTCTTTTTTCTTGTATGTCTTACCAAATCCTCAAGTGAATATACATGATGTGTTGATAAGATGTTTCCCCCCGCACTTAATCTTATCTTCGCGGTTTCCGTATCAGTAGAAATCCTATCAGCCAAGATTGCGATCAGTTTTAAATTCATCATGGATGAATAGACGAAAAGTGGTATGCTGACAAAATCTTCAATGATTTTTTTTCCTACTTATCAAAATCTTAGTAAAAAATCCCATTTATATATTTAAAGAGTAGAAGTAAATGCGCCTAAAACCTGAAAAACGATAATGTTTGTCCCTCAATACCTTTAGCTTTTGTGCTGAACACCTTCTGTTGGCTGAGACGAGTTGACAAGTTCCACTGATCTTGAAGAAACGCTAGAAGCCTTTCTGATATTAGTCTCAATCTCGTCCTTCTTTGTTGGCTCAAAGTCCCCGGACTCGGCAATATCATGCGTAATAGTACCATCACCCACAAGAGAAAGATCGTACCCATTCACCTTCAAGTACTCAACAAACTTCCTGTCCTCAAGGTCAATGGCATCCTGGCCAACTGAAGGGCAGAAGAAGAAAGCAAGGAAGGCGGAGAAAAGACACAAACCGGAAGAAATGTAGAAACATCTTTTGATTCCGTCGTTCGTTCCCTCTTTACCGGATCTGAGAATAACAGGGAAGACATAAGTACCAACAAAAGCACCGATCTTACCAACAGCAGCAGCGATTCCGTAGTATTGACCTCTGATACCAGTAGCAGAGGTCTTAGATGCCAAACATCCGACGTTGTTACCAGGGCCAAACTCACCAAAAGTAGTGAAGATACCATACACAACGACGAAACCAGCAATGTGCTTCTTCAAAGATTCGAATCCACCAGTCATACCGAAACCCATAACTGCTTGGCAAACAAGACCCAAAGTCAACGTGAGTCTTGGACCCAAGTAATCGGTCACAAGGGCACCAATGATAGTACCTGGAAGATAGAACAAGTTGAAGACAACATTCCAGCCAAAGGTCTTGTACAAGTCATTGTCGGTGATGATCATCTTCAAAATGAGGGACGAGTATAAACTGAAGGAGTAAGCAGAGAAGTCATAGATGAACCAGATAATAGACACAATAGACAATCTGAACCAGTAAAACTTCACAACAAGCCACCATGGGAACTTTTTAACACTCTTCATGTTGTGCTTCTGGAAGGACTCAGAGTTGGTCATTTTTCTTCTCATGAAAAATAATGCAAAAGGAGGTATAGCACCGAGACCCAAAGTGAGTCTCCACACAGGCTCCAAGTTGTGGGGCTTGAAGATCCACAACAACACCATAGGCACGAAAGCGGCAGTGACAAAGCCGACATCAATGGAGGAGTTAGTGAACCACACAAAGTATCTGTTTCTGCTACCACTAGGCAATTGGTTTGCAAATTCAGATGCAATGACTGAGGAGGTGGGGTACTCTGCGCCGATAGCAATACCCAAAAAGAATCTAAACGTGGTCAAGGCTGCAAACAAGCCGTTGGGAGTCTTTCCCCAAGTGGCCACAGCACACAAGACTGTGAATAAGATAAGCATAATATTGGCAGTGATCATACCGCCCTTTCTAGCGTAGCGATCAGAAATGTAGCCGAAACCTAGCTGTCCCAACACTGTACCAGCAAAGGCTATAGCGGAGACGTTGGAAATGGCATTGGAGTTGGAGTAAGCATCACCATATATAATGGACAAACATGTTGTCACGGTGGAAATGGAGTTGTTGACGTAACCATCAGAGAACAAGCCGGCACCGGAGATAAAAGCAGGCCACAAGTTTTTAAACTGAACTTTCCTTATGGCCTTTTCATCTTCTTCGGAACCACGGTCTTCTTCAGTTGCCTCGCCGCCCTTACCATGCTTCAGGTAAATTCCAGGCAAGTACACTTCATCCTTAGCTTTATCCCACCACCCTAGGGTGATACCTCTGAAAGAATGCGGAACGTCTCTGGATGCCATAATGCAGAAGATTT
>JAJMHH010000095.1:27318-40905 GCA_030582955.1 Osmozyma tolerans
TTTTTTTTTTTTTTTTTTTTTTTTTTTTTCTTTGCCTTTTTCTTCTTTTGGAAATTCTCCGTCTCGCTTTTTTATTCGGAGACAAGGCCGTCTCGTCCGTCGGACCCAGCCTCCACAGCCTCATTTCTCCGTTTCCCCAGAACAATACTCTCTTCTCATCAATTCTCTGCTAGATTATCGAAATAAATTCCCGACGCCAATAATTATACGCCAATGTTATTTCACCTCTATTCTTCCTTGATTTTCTCTTAAAAATCGGGCTTTTCCACACTTTCAAATGTAGCCTAGGGGCCACGGCTGAGCGCCGTGTACCAAGTTTCATGCAACATCGTAGTGCTCCATAAGCACCGGTACTATATACAGGTGTGACATAGAAGATGCAAGCAAGCTGACTAAAAAACCTTGACAGGCGGCTATACATATATAAACAGACTTTTCTCTTTTATTCCTCATCACATTCCCTTCCAAATAACCCCATATCATAGCTTCAATGGAGCGTCACACACCTGATGATTTGGCAGAGACAAGTACCTTCAGCACCAACGACTCTAGGGGAAAGAACCACCTGCCTACACAACTAGACGATAGCAACGATGATAATCAAAATGCTTCCTATCACCCATCCAACGATGGCAATGAGGGTGCTCCGCTTGAAAAATCGCCATCCATGCTTCAGAGAATGCAAACAAGGCTCCATTTCTTCGATCCAAAACTCAAAGGTGAGCGCAAATACCTCACCATGAAGTTCATCTTTATATATGGTCTCATGGGAACGCTTATCTTGGCCATCTTCGCCATTTATTGGGGATCTTTATATAAGCGAGACAAGCGTTTTGGAAATCTCCGCATGTTGGTTGTGATCGAGGACAACCATGAAGTGGACGGTGTGCCACCAGCTATTGGCGATATCGTTAGGGAGACACTTCAAACAGATGATGCACGAAGTTTGGGCGGGTGGATAGAATGGGATATCAACAAGTTCAATGATCTCGCTCAAGCCCACAACAATACCATTTTCGAGGAGGTTCAACGCCAAATCCATCACCAGAGGTATTGGGCAGCCGTCTATGTGAAGCCTAACTCCTCTGTGGACTTCAGAAGTGCAATTCTCTCTGGTGACGTCAGCAATCCTATTCTGAACACCTCCATCACCTGCTACTATGAGACTGGCAGAGATTTTGCTGCAATGTCCGAGTATGTGTTACCAAATCTTCAGCAGGTGGGGGACATGGTCGCGGTTCGACTGAATGAAATTGTCCGACGTTTATTCGAGAAAGATGACTATTCAAGCGTCTTCAGTAACGCCAATTCTGTGCAAGTGGCCACAACTCCAGCGACCTTTGACTATCATGATGCCGTGCCCGTTACAGATTTAGTTACAAGTGCCCCAGCACAGGTTGGACTTATTTACATGATTATCATCACTTTCTTTTCCTTAAATTTCTTCATGGAAGTTCATCAGCAGGTGGCCAAAATGGGCATCAAGTTCAGGCACATGATGCTTTACAGAATCATGTCATCCATATTCACGTTCTTTATCATCAGTCTTTTTTACTCGTTGGTGACATTGGCATTCCAGGTGGACTTTACGAGAGCCTTTGGCAAGTCGGGTTTCTTGGTCTATTGGATGACCAACTTCTTGACTATGTGGGCAGTGGGTGCCATGAATGAGACGGTTGGAATGCTTTTCATCATGCTTTATCCCCCACTAGTGGGCTTCTGGTTGGTATTTTGGGTGATATCTAATATTGCCCCAACTTTCGCCCCAATCGCTCTCTGTGCTAAGTTTTTCCGTTATGGTTACGCCATGCCTATTCATGCATCATATGAAGTGACCAAAGTGATCTTTTTCGACACCTATAAGGGTGCCATGGGCAGGAACTACGGCATACTTGTTGCTTGGGATGCTTTTGCCACGTTGTGCCTAATATTTTCTTTTAAATATTTTGCCCAAGTGATGGGAAAACGTGCAGCTCAGCAAAAAGCTCAAATAGAGGCAGATTACGAGAAGCGCAAGTCTGAGGCCACTCCCTAGGAATCATCAACTAACTCACATATTCAAGGATGCATCTCTGGATATTATTTAATTCAAGAAAGACTCAATGGGTCCAAGAACACTTCAATTTTAATTTGGTCTAATACATATATATATTCACCAACCTAGATTTTTTTTTCCTTGCTTAAAGGTTGTTATTCTACAAAGAAAGTAGATGGGTAATATTTTCTGAGAAGCGTTGATTTCGACCATCTCACAGCTCGAAAGATCGCCAGATGACCGCGCACACTGTATATATCGATATAAGTCAATAAAATACTGCAAAGAATAAAAATATTATAAATCAAAATAAGCCCAAAACTAAACGAAATGAAAATTTTGCATTTGAAAATATCTTCTTTTCAGAAAAACTCCCCATTTTACAATGCATCTTACTCAAGAAAGTCTTGTCACATATCTTAAGCGACACTCCACTCACCTAGCAACCGGAATGACCTATATACAGTATGTTTACAAAATAAAAGATGGGTAGGACTCGCCTGTTTTCCCACTCCACGTCTTCTTCCACAAGTGCTTTTCGAATTGTGACTAACTCATAACATTCTCTTCAAAAGATGTCACAAAAACCAAAGGAAGATATCCGAGGCCAGCTCTCCGATATCCAAAAGAAGCTCTTTGGTGGATCAAAAGACAGACAAGCCCACCCCATCAGGCAACCTGACAGTTCTCAACCATCTCGCACTCCGTCAAGTACTGATGTTGCCCACAATTCTCCCACTTTGAAGTCAAAATCTTCGTCGTTATCATTGGGCAAGCTTAGCAATTCTTCACGTTCCAATGTTCCTCCTCCACCTGCGCCTGTCTTAGGCCCTGAGTCCAAAGGTCATGATATGGGCTTCGTTGTGGGCTTAAGTGAGAACCTCTTGAGCGAGTGTCGCAGATTGACTGCTGAGAACAAAAAATACAAGTCAAAATTGAGGGACTCATATGAGGAGGTTGCCAAATTCAAAAATCAGGTGGTGACCCTTACTAACTCTCGGTCCTTTGCTGCAAATACCGAGGAGCAGCTTAAGGACAAGAATTGGGAGCTCGAGACAAACATATCTGCTTTGAAGGAACAGCTAGAGAAGGTAAACGCTGCCAACGATAAGCTCATCAAATCAAACAACGAGTCCACCCTTCGCATTACCTCCATCCAGAAAGAAAACGACGACCTCGTTTTGCAAACCACATCTCTCAGGAAGGATTTGCTGGAATTGCAAGACACTTTTGCAAACGAAACCAACATTCTTAATACCCGCATCTCTGCATTAAATGATGAAAACGATTCTTTACACTTGAAGCTTTCTTCGTCCACCTCGAATGATCAAGCAAACCAAAAACCTGCCACAGAGCAAGATGATGATGTGGCCTTCCACACAACAACCGATCTTGACACGTCTCTTGATGATCCTGTGGATTTGGACAGCATCCTCAAGGTTGCCGCGGATTTGCCAAAAGAACATCAATCCTCTTCTGATGCGTCTGATCTTAATGTGGAAACCTTGAAGGCCAATTTGAACCACTCTTATAGAATCGTGGCCAAGCTCAGAAGTGCTCTATTGAAACTGAGGTTCGACAATGCAAGTCCACTGTCGAGACCAACTCCTCGCAGTGCAAAGAAGCACAGCAAACATAAGGACCTTCTCCCTCCCCCTGCAAACAGGTCCACAAGCTATTTCTCCCCTGCTAAGAAAGCTTCCAAATTCGTTTTCCTCAACGATGATGACCTTGACTCAACTAAAGAGTCTTGGCCCGAAGACGCAAAGTGGGAAGATTACCTCGAGAAGGACCCATCCAATACCACCCCTTCGAAGGCAAGCAAACCTGGTGCTATTGCATCGAGTATCGAGAACACACCAAGCGTGTCTGCACATTCAAATGTCGATTCAGACTCGTCTGAACTGGAGGACGATGCTCCAATGGCTCCAAAACAACGTGCACTTATCAGCGAGCTTTCTAATGCTGCTGGCCAGGTAACGGAGCAGCAAGTGCAAGAGTTCGCCAAAGAACACCGCCTTGTTCTTGTTCCTCAAGAAGAATACTCCAAACTTCAATACAATGATATGGAAAGTGTTTCTGAAGAACGTCTTATTCGCGTTGCAGAACAAAAAGACTTTGTTTTGCTTCGCCGTCTGGAACACCAAAACCTCCTTGATGAGCAGCAAATGAGAGCCAGACTCGAACAAAGGGGCTTTGTGTCGTTATCAACCTCCGAATATGAGAGCTTGGCTGCAGACTCAAAGTCTTTCTCTGATCCTCCATTAGACTACCTTAAGACCAAAATCAGGTCTTCAGGACTAGAGCCCGTTGATACTGAGTATCTTGAGAGTCTAGAGAGGTCCCAGACGCAAATGCAGAATCCATCCAGAGCATACTTACAAGTGAAGTGCAAGGAAGCACATCTTATGCCAGTTGAGGTGGATGAATACAACAGGTTGAAGGCAACTGATAGTGAGCATAATACCCCATCAAAAGAGTATCTTACCGAAAAGGCAAATGAGCTTGGACTCATTGTCGCGTCGTCCCAACTTTATGATGAGCTTACCGAAAATGCCAATAATCCGTCAATTGATCGACTCAGAAGCCTCTGCAAGTCCAAGGAGCACCACATTTTTAACAACAATGAAGTGTTCGAATTGCAGCATCCTAACATAGAGCATTTACAGAAGCTCGCAGCAGAAAACAAATATGTCTTGATTAGCGCAGAAGAGCATGAAACTCTTCGCAGCAGAGCAGAATCTCCGACGTCCGAAGCCATAGAAAAGGCGGCCAAGCAGCAAAAACTCGTCGTCTTATCCCAAGAAGAATACGAGCAATTTAAATCCACTGTCGAAAACCCTTCACTTGAACACATTATGTCCAAGGCCTCAGCTCTTGACTACAGCGTCATTCCTACAGAGGAACTTCATCAATTAAATGACACCGTCAGCAACCCTCCTATTGATTTTGTCAAGGATAAGGCAGTCGGCCACAAGGTGGTTCCAGAGGCCACTTTCAAGGACTTGCTCGAGAAGGCCTTCAGTCCATCACTCTCTCATGTCCAGGAGTCAGCTGAGAAGCATAATTTGGTGACTCTCGGTAAAAAAGAATACGCCGAACTTTACAAGAACTCTAACGACCCAACAATCGAGCGAATGGAAGCCAAGGCGCAAGAAAAATCCCTCGTACTTTTGAAGTCATCAGAGTTTGAGGACATGAAGAGAAAGATTGATGAACCTGGCCTCAATGTCCTTGAGAACAAAGCTAGCGCTCTTGGCTACTCGCTCATTCAATCATCCGAGCTTGAGGATCTCCGGGAAGCATTGGCCCATCCTTCTGCCGAAACTGTCAAAAACCTGGCCGGTGCCCATGGCTTAGTTGCAGTGAGCGAAACTGAATTGGAGCAGCTTAAAGCTGAGCCTACATTGGAAGAATTGCAAATTCAAGCATCAAAGAAAAATCATGTTCTTTCTTCCAAGAAAGACTTTGATGAGCTCAAGCGCAATTCTGAAACGCCTGATATCGACCTCATCAAAAAGCATGCGGCTACTTTGTCTCATGAGCTAATCAGCATTGAAGAGCTTGAAACCCTCAAAGCACCACTGTTCGAAACCATTGAGGAACACGCATCAACTCATGACATGGCTTTAATTCAAAATAAGAGTCTCGACGACATGAAGAGAAGGCTTGACTCCCCAGAGGTGGAAGAACTTGAAAAACATGCAGCCAAAAAACAACACAAGGTTGTCCCAGTGTCAACGTTCGAGAATCTTCAAAGATTGGCAAACTCACCTTCGAGAAGCGAATTGGAAGCACAAGTGTCTAAGCTCGACTGCCAAATTGTACCGGATGATGAGCTTAAGTCGTTAAAATCACCTTCTTTGGATGACTTGAAAACCCATGCTTCTTCTCAAGGACACTTGTTGATCCCTCAAAATGAATACTCTGGATTAAAGGAGGAAGCAGAGAACCCATCTTTGGAACTGTTGTCAAGAAAAGCATTGAGTGCTGGCCACTGTTTGCTTCTGAATGAAAAATTTGAGGCTTTAAAACAGCTGGCCGAGAACCCAAGTCTTGAGTCAGCCCGTGCATCCGCTCAAAGATTCGACCATGTTATTTTACCAAAGCATGAGCACGAGCAACTCAGCAAGGATTCTAAGAACCCAACGTTGGAAACTATTAAGGAGCACGCAAACTCTAAAGGACACGTTCTTCTCTCCAATGAGGACTATGCTGAAGTTCAAAGAATGGCTCATGATCCATCGACTGCTGAGCTTGAGAGTCACGCCAAGAAGCATGCCCATTTGATGATTTCTGCTGAAGCTTACAAACAATTGGAAGAACCACTGAAGGAAGTTATTATTGAGAAAGCCGAAAAGGCCGGACTCATTGCATTGCCTCGTGAGAAGTGGAACCACACCTTGAAGTTGGCTTCGGCTGCTCCATTGGAGCACCTCGAAAAACAGGCTTCCCTTCACAAAATGAAACTCGTTTCGCAAGAGGAGCTAGAGCGTTTATCTAATGAAGCTCACAACCCCCAGAAAGAAAGCATTGTGAAGAAAGCTTTAGCTCTAGGTCTCACTGCTATTCCAAGTGCCGAGCTTGCATCCATCGAGCTGAGAGCAAAGAATCCTCCTATTTCTCATATCAAGGAGGTTGCTCAAAAGAATGGGTTTATTGTATTGCCTGCCGATGAGCACAAAGCTCTCTTGGATCCCTCGATGGATCACATTGAGAGTTTGGCTAAAAAGAATGGTGGAGTGGTTTTGCCATCTGAAGAGCATTCAAGACTCGAGAAATTGGCCAACGAGCCTCCTCTCGATTTCCTCTCCCAAGAAGCACACAAGCAAGAATACGAAATCATCTCCAAGAAAGACTTGGCTGATCTTTCCAAGGCAGCTCATGAGCCTACTTTGCAGCACTTGAAAGAAAAGGCTTCCAAGACTCACCATGTCTTGGTCTCTGAAAGCGAGCTCAACAAGCTCATGGAGCCATCTGTTGAAGACCTTCAAAAGGCCGCCACAAAACTCGACATGGTAATCATTGAGAAGAACAACTTAGAACATCTCAATTCCCTTGCTCACTCCCCATCCACTGAACATCTTAGCTCTAAAGCAACTGCTTTGAACCATTCTCTTATTACCACTCAAGAGTACAAAAAGTTGCAAAGACTTGCCCATGAGCCAAACGAGGAAGAGCTTCGTCAAAGCGCCGGTCGTCTTGGTTTGGATATCATCAAGACTGATGAGTTGAGAGAGATGAAAGCCAATATTGACAATCCTTCTCTCGATAGCCTTAAGACTGCTATTTCTTCGCATGGCTTTGTTGCAATTCCAAGCGAGGAGCTCGAGGCTCATTTGGATGACAAAGAAAAGATTAAAGGTATGAAGATCATTGCACCAGAGGAATACAGCAGCCTTAAATCCAAGATTGCCAATCCCTCGTTGTCGTATCTTCAAGACCATGCTAAAGAACTTGGATATGCAATTCTTGAGCTTTCTAAGCTTGAGGAGTTCCAGCACGTTTTTGCTTCCCCATCTGTTGAGTTCTTAACGGAAAAGAGCGAATCTTCCGGATATAAGATGCTCACGCAAGAGGAAGTGAATGATCTTCATGCTAAAATTGAGAAGCTCACCAACCCCGACGAAGCCTTCTTAACTGAGAAAGCAAAATTGGCCGGTTTCGCTCTTCTCAAATTAGAAGACTATCAAAAGTTGAATAGCATTCAAGATGATCCATCCCTTGAGTTCTTGACGCAAAGGGCCGAAGCCAAACAACACAAGGTGGTGTCACAAGAAGTGTTGGAAGATCTTAAGCAAAAGATTGAACACCCACAAAGAGAATACCTTGAAGAGAAGGCACGTGAATTATCTTGTGTATTGGTGGTGGAGACTGAATTGACGAGCTTAAGTCAAGCTTTGGAGAAGCCTTCGAAACAATATTTGATTCAGAAGGCAGAAAACATTGATATGGTGCTTTTGGATTCGCAGGAGTTGAAGTCTCTCCAGTCACCGCTGTTAGAGTTCTTGCAAAGCAGGGCCCAAGAATTACACCAAGCTCTTATTCCTCAATCTGATTTGGATGAACTCAGAAAAAACCTTAAGACTCCTTCATCCGAATACTTGACCGAAAAAGCTTCCCTTAACCAGCAAAGATTGGTTCCTGAAGCTGAACATGATGAGTTGCTTGCTTATAAGAACAAGGATGTTAAGACTTTGGCCGAGGACGCCGGTTTCGCCGTCTTGACTGTTGAAGCATTGAAGGCTTTGAGATCGTTGACTGAGAAACCAGGTGTTGAGTTTGTTCGCAAACATGCTACAGCTCATGGTTACTCGATGGTGCCTTTGGAGGAGCTTGAGGAGTTGAAGAGAAAATCTGACGAACCTACTTTGGAAGAGTTGGAAGGACGCGTCAAGGAACACGGTTACACCTTGTTGTCAGCTGATGAGCTCGCCCAATTGAAGGAACCTCTCGAGAAGAAACTTAATGAGCAGGGTCTTGTTGGTGTCGAGAAGGGTGAATACGAAAGGTTGATGTTGTTAATTAAAGAGCCTACTCTTGCATCTTTGAGAGAGAAGGCTCACAAATATGATCATGTCATTATCACCCAAGATGAATTGAAGGAGTTGCAAAAGCCCCTTTCTGAAAAGGCTTCTCTGTCTGGAATGGTTCTCGTAAACGAGTCCGAGCATCTTTCGCTACAAGAAACGATTGAGGACATGTCAAGCAAACTCAGACACCCATCTATGCAATACTTACAGGATTCAGCCGCTTCTCTTGGCTCTGTCATTGTTCCTCAAAGTGACTATGAAGAATTGAAGGAGAGAGACCAAACTTCTATCTTCGACAAAGCATCCGCCATGTCGCTTACTGCTATCCCTGTTGCAGACTGGGAAGCCTTGAAGTCATCCAATGCTTCCATGCAAAGCATGCTTGACCACTCTAACAAGGCCTTGGCTGATATGCTGACTCTTGAGAATGCTCAAAAAGTGGCATCTAAGGAAGGTTTCGTTCTCGTGAAGTCTGAAACTTTGGATAGTCTCCACAAGCAAGCTGAGGAAACGCTTGAACAGAAAGCCGAAAAGTCTGACAAGGTGCTCCTCACAAAGGACAACCACGATGAGATGATGAGAGCCTTGAACTCTCCAACAGAGGAAGAGGTCAAAGAAACAGCACAGAAATTAGGTCTCGCGTGTATTCCTAACGAGGAATACGAAGCTTTGCGGGGTCATTACGATACGCCAATCGAGGAGAAGGCTAAGGCTTTGGGCTTGGCGACTCTTCCGGCCATGACTTTGGAAGATTTGATGCAAAAGTCACACAGCCCATCTTTGGACGAAGTCATGAGAAATGCCACCAAGTACAATCATGTTGTCGTACCAGAGGAAGAGTTGGAAGACTTGAAATCAAGAGCCTCGAGATCTCTCGAAGAGCAGGTCCAGGGCACCAACCTCATCTTAGTGAACCGCGAAGAATATGATGGTGTCTTGGTCAGAGCCAACAAACCATCCATTGAGCAAATCCGTGCATTTGCTGAAAAAAGTGGCATGATGGTGATTCCAAACGAGGAGATGGAAGAAATGAAGCAGAAGATCAACGAGCCCATTGAGGAGCAGGCGGAGAAACTCGGATTTTCTGTTATCGATAAGACAAAGCTCGAAGGTTTGTACGAAAAGCTCGAATCTCCAGAAAGAGAGTATTTGGAAGCTAAATGTGAAACCATGGGCATGATAATGGTGTCTTCGGCACAGCAGAGTGATCTTTGCAGACAAGCAGAGCTTTCGGTTTACGAAAAGGCTGAGCAAGAGAACCTTGCCGTGCTTCCAAAGGATGACCTCGCCAATTTGATGGAAAGAGCTGACAAGGCAGTCAGTGTTGACGAAGCAAGGCAATTGCTCCTTAGTCAAGGCCTAGTCATTGTACCTGAGGATGTGTACAATGCTCTTACGGTGAGATCCGAAATGGCCGACCCTGAGAAGCAAATCAAGAACTTGGAGACACAGGGCTTCACTGTTTCCCGTGCTGAAGACAAATTCCAAGACGCATCGGAAGAGTTTCGGTTGAATTATGACGAGTTGAACAAGAGCGCATCCAGGTTGGATAAGGTTGTTGTCAACAAGGACGAATATGAAGCCACGGTAGAGAAGGCGCAGGCTTTGGAGAACCAAGACAAGCTTGCAGAGGCTGGCAAAGCTTTGTCTTTGTCAGTCTTGCCGGTGGGTGAGCTCGTGAAGATGAAGCAGAGTGCAGCCGAGAAGGACTCCATCATCCACAATCTCAGCCAAAATGACGTGTCGAAGGTTTCTGAGGAGGCCATACTTCAAAGGGCTAGAGAACTCGGTTTCATTTTGGTCGGAAAGCCTGAATATCAGCATTTGCAGAACAAGGTGGAGGAGTACGAAAAGCTGAAGCTGGCATTGATGACCAAGGAAGAATTGCAAGATAAGGCCAAGGAATTACAGCTTCTTGTGATTCCAGAGGGTGAGTACCACACATTGAAGAGATCGTCTCAAGCATTGGATGATCGTACAGAGGTGACCGCTGCTGCAAAGAAACTCAAGATGATCTGTGTTCCAGAGAAGTGCTTTGTTGCAACCACATTGAACAAGGAACCCGAGCCAGAGAAGGTGACGTTGGTCCCAACAACATACTACAACAAGCTTTCGAAGAACGATGCATTGAGCATCGAGAAAGTCAACGACGATGTCTTCCAAAAGTATGCCGAAAAGAGAGGCTATATTAACCGAGCATCTGTTGTGACTACAAGCAACACAAATCTGCCTCAGTTGGGAAGCGAGTCCGCCGTCAGCAACTCACCCGACCTCCAAAAGAAGAATGTTAACATTCCAAAATCGTCATCTGTTGCGTCAAATCTCACCACCAACAATAGTTTGCTTGACTCCATTACTGGAATGTCCATTGCTAGTAACATCTCCTTTACTGACAGGTCGATGATTCCGGTGATTACACAAGTGCTTATTGGTGAATACTTGTTCAAGTACTACAGGAAGTTGGGTCCTTTCAGCTCCATCTCGGCCGATCGCCACGAGCGTTACTTCTGGGTCCACCCATACTCGTTGACTTTGTACTGGTCGACATCCAACCCCGTGTTGACGAACCCAGCGGATGCTAAGAACAAGGCGGTTGCAATTTTGGGCGTTGAGAGTGTCGAAGACAACAATCCTATCCCTGTTGGTCTCTACCACAAGAGCATTATCGTGCGGTCACTGACAAAGTCGGTTAAGTTCACATGCGCCAACAGACAAAGGCACAATATCTGGTACAACTCGTTGAGATACTTGGTTCACCGCAATATCAATGAATTGAACTTCGGTGCCAAGAAGTCGTCAAAGTTGGCAGCAGCGGACGACGTGGACAACGATGAGGAGATGGATGAGTTGCACGATATGGATTTCGACCCAGGTCAAAGACAGGCATTGCCAAGATCTTCCACTATTCTGAGATCGTCTTCATTTAAATTTCGGCGCTAGATTGTTTTAAATAGCGACATACACGTGGCATTAAGGATATATAAGAGTAGTAGGATGCTGATCCGGATACAGCACTAAGGAGGGGACAGAGACAGAGTAGTAATGGAGAACAAAAAGAATGCCTTAGGCAAGAAGGAGGAAACAATAATCAAAACAAGAAACGAATGATTTTATTTGGCAGCCAACAATTGAGTGAACTCTTGGATGTCAATTTCACCGTCGTTGTTTGTGTCAGCCTCCTTGATCATCTGATCGACGTCAGCATCGGACAACTTCTCGCCAATTGAGGTCAAGACGTGTCTCAACTCGGCGGCGGAGATCTTACCATCGCCATTTCTGTCGAACACCTTGAAAGCCTCGGCAATCTCGGCCTCGGAGTCAGTATCCTTCATCTTTCTGGCCATCATTGTGAGGAATTCAGGGAAGTCAATGGATCCATCAGAGTTAATGTCAACTTCGTTGATCATGTCAGTCAATTCAGACTCAGAAGGATTCTGGCCTAAGGATCTCATGACTGTGCCTAATTCCTTGGTGGTGATCTTTCCATCGCTGTCTTTATCGAACAAGGAAAAAGCTTCCTTGAATTCGGCGATTTGCTCTTCGGACAATTTCTCAGCCTGTTGTTAGTATTCTGTTGATGGATCATGACAGGCGGTGGTGAGTCACAAAGACACGGTGCTCCGAAAGAACCGGATCCGAATGAAGACAAAATTGAACCAGGTAGAATAAACATTCACCGCGTCACTACCTCGACGGTAAACAATTCTGATATGATTCTTTTTTTCTTTTAAACATACCATTTCTATGAAGTGGTGTTAAAGGGTGATGCGGGTTTGTTTTGAGGAAAAAGTTTGCTATTACTACCAGTCACTTCGCTGAGGATAACGTCTGCATATAAGAAAAAAGAGTAGAAGGCGATTGATTCTTAGCATAGGGCCAGTCAGAAGTACAAGCAGCCTCGCAGACACGTAGGCACTACGGTGAAGTCACTGGAATGACCGTAAGCCTAGTTCAATCGTCAATTACGGCTGATGTGATCATTTCGAAAAAGACAGTTTTGCGGCAAAAGTTGCTAAAAATAGAAACACAAGGTACCACATTTCTCTTATGTGACCAGCAATTTCTCGTTTAGTAAGGATCCTCTGGCACACTTTGAAGCCACAAGAAAACTTTTCATATCTACACTTTGATACAAAGAACCTAGGACCAAAAGAGCCTGGTACGATTTTTCTTGTCATTAATGGGAAATCTTTCAGCCTAAGAATACATGCAGGAATAACGGGACCGTGTACCTCCGCAGCATTGTTGTGAAGAGGGATCTAACAGCTATTAGAGGAACGAGGCGCCTGATTAGCTGACTGAGATTCGCAAATAAGAGGGGAAAATAAGTGTTTATTTCATGGTATTTCAGACGAGAAGCACCGTCAACGCACGTGATTATTTTGTTTTCTAGGTTGATGCATTACTTTAAAACATTTTCCAGCTTGGTTTCGTTTTTAAGATCCTTCTGCTTGTGATTCTTGGTTCATGTTCACAACGACTTCTATCGTGATCCACCGATTCCATACGTCAATATAGTATACAGGAAGATATAAACCAAGATACAGATTGCACGTGGAGGAGGCAAATTCAGAACCTTTTTAGATTTAAGGAGGTCGGATCGAGGTTCGTGGTTTCGTGAAGTAGATTTTATATTTTTAGGGCTCATTTTGTTCTAATTTAAACGTTCGACGTTCCGCTTTTCGTTCCGAAAACGCAATTTAAACTGAAAGAAGGTTCTTTTGTTTAAACGCGAATTTTCCTTTTTCCGAAGGGGTATCAGGAACGAAGAGTTCTCGCACATTAAAGCTCCGAGCATCTTTTTGTTCGCTGCGGGTAGACCGTACAATCGCTTCTTCGCATAGTGTTAGGAATATCTAGGAATAATTCCTGAGCATTTTTTCACCCAAAAAATTGTAAGTAGTATTTGAAAAATGTGTTACAAAATGTATACATATCTATATAACATATATTCATATTTATATTTATATTTATATTTATATTTATATTTATATTTATATTTATATTTATATTTATATT
>JAJMHH010000096.1:0-40533 GCA_030582955.1 Osmozyma tolerans
TAGTATTTCTATAGTATTTCTATAGTATTTCTATAGTATTTCTATAGTATTTCTATAGTATTTCTATAGTATTTCTATAGTATTTCTATAGTATTTCTATAGTATTTCTATAGTATTTCTATAGTATTTCTATAGTATTTCTATAGTATTTCTATAGTATTTCTATAGTATTTCTATAGTATTTCTATAGTATTTCTATGATGTAGTAATCCTTTGATCTAATTATTTCTCTTGTTTTCATAAGAGTAAGTACTAATGGACTTCAGTATTTCTTTTTAAATATAGTTACTGTACTTTATAATTTTAATATTGTGATCCTATAATATAGTATCCCTATAATATAGTATTCCTATAATATAGTATCCCTATAATATAGTATTTCTATAATATAGTATTCCTATAATATAGTATCCCTATAATATAGTATTCTCTAATTCAATACTTCGATAAGTTAGTATTCTCTGATATTTCTCTAATACAGTCTATAGTATATTCTATAGCATATTCTGTAGTATATTGTATAGTATATTCTATATATGGTATTCCTTTGGTATAATATTCTTATCATAGTACTCCTATATTTTTGTATTCTTATATTATAGTATTTGGTTAATATTGTGTCAATTTTAGTAATACTATAATATAGTATTCGAATGATAATTGAGTGGTTTTCATTTCATAATTCAATAATATATTATTCACTAATATAGTATTATAATAATATAATTTACTCCAAGGTAGTATTTTGACACGATATTCGAAAATTTGATAATCTTGAATAAAAAATTTAATATGTTAGTATTCCTGATATAATATTTCCATGTTATGTTTTTCTCTACTATACTATATTATATACTACATTGTATACTATATTCTATACAATATTCTATACAATATTCTATACAATATTCTATACAATATTCTATACAATATTCTATACTATATTCTATACAATATTCTATACTATATTGTATACTATATTATATACTACATTGTATACTATATTGTATACTATATTCTATACAATATTCTATACTATATTCCATACTATTATCTTTACTATTATCTATCCTCTGTATATGATATTCTTAAAGTAGTGTTTCTCTAATTTATTATTTTTATACTATATTCTATAATACAGTATTCCCTAATATAATACGATAATGAAATAATACATTAGTACAAATATAAGTTAGATAAAATAAGTGAATATATGGCAATAAAGATTTAGATAGAATTTTAATAGCTATATAATCTGTCAGTCTATATAATGAATAATTTTGTATTTCTATAGTAATATAGACTGATATCATTTATTTATAAAGGTATTGTAAGTATTACCATTAAATATGGTAATTTGATCATACTTATTGTTTAAATTGCATATATATATTTACCTATTATAAAATATAAGATTGATACTATGAAACTAGTAGATGCAAATATTGTTATAATTGAACTATTGCTACTACAAATAAATAAATGCTCAATTTATTGAGTATCCACGAAATTAACTAAGTATTCGTAGTTGTATATACTAATATAAAGAATGCTGTAAAATATGTATTAATGGTATTGTATTGTTGTCTTATTTTTATTTTATGTATTTGAATTTGAATTGATATATATATATATATATAGATACAGTTATTAAATAATAGAGTATACTACACACCTATTATATAACATAGTATTCCTATAGTATTCCCTTTGGCACACTGTTAATATTTTGAATAGTTAGCTTTATTAATCTGCTAGAATTCATTCTGGGGTCGAATCCTTATTTGCTAAATTGAGCCTCAGTATAAATAAAATAGAAAACCGAATAAATGTTAGTTTTTAATACGAAATTTTAGTTCATTATTAACATCACAAAATACGAAAACTTATTATTGGGAAAGATTTTCAAGAGTCAAAGTTTTAAAGATTTTTACATTAAGCGCATAGATTTTAATATTAATGTATTTAATTTATATAAGTTAGGTTTATATAGGGATATCCAGAAGAAAAAGAAAACGAAGAAAATGAAAATGAATAAAAGGATCATATATATATAATAGTAAATCATATTGAACGATAAATAGTAGATTTGGGAAGGAACACATAAAAATACCCATGTCTAATATAAATTATAATGTTACCATAGATATAGTAAAATCATTAGGTTATTATTATCCCTTTCTATATGCTCTTGAATCAATTTCCTCTTTTTATATTCAATTCATTGTCACTTCAAAATTTTTCTAAGTTCATACTCATTTTCATTTTTATTTATAAAATGAATTCTTGAAGATTATATCAAATATCAAATTAATCAAATATTCATTGATATCATGTCTCAAAGCCTAAATTTGGTTATCTTATATATTCTACAATTTATGTATATAGTCAGTTGAAATCACTTTACGAATCTTTTAATACTGGAAGTAAATTACCATGTTATAGTATATTACTATATACGGTCTAGAATGACTAATATAAGAATAGATTATATGAATAGAATATATGAATAGAATATAAGCATATAGGAATAGAGTATATAGGAATAGGAATATAGGAATAGAGTATAATATAAATGGAATAAGAATATAATAGAATAATAGAAGAGAATATAATAATAGAATAATACACGGATCTACAAAATCAAAGTACTGTACTGTATTTAATCTGCCTTCATATCGTTCAAACCAAGATCCTCATTCTGTTCATAGGTTCTCTCATAATCCTCAATGTGCATATTTGGATCATTATCAGGAGCATAGACATTCTGAATATAAGAAGCAGCCAAAGGGTCTTCCATGTAAACAGTGAAGGGGATTTTACCATTTGTAGCATCCTGCACTTTAGCAAAGAACGAAGTCCAGCGCAGTTTTGTTTCTGGGTCCATGGAATCGGAAGTTTGTGTGAAAACACGAGAATGTAACTCATCGTGAACTTGAATCAATAAACCCTCGATGGTGGTGAAACGGCCACCTAAAGTTCCGGGGGTAAGATCAAGACTCAACTCAGGAATACGCATACCACACGTCTCTGATTTCAAGATGTCACGTGCCAAATCTTCTGGGTCGGTCACCTTTAGAGTAATTCTGCGTCCTTTATCTGGAATGGCGCCTCCGGTCTTGACTTCGTTGGATCTGTAGCCGCAGTGCTCGCAGTTGGTGGACATGATGATCACGTCCTTGAAATGGGGGATGGTGACCAGTTTCATGTGAGTTTCACAAGGCTTGTAGCAAGCAGAACACGTGGCATGGAAAGTCTGCACTTCTCCGGCAAGGTTCTCGATTTCCGATCCGTCTCCAGATTCCTGAGGAGTCTCTTTCTCATCAAGAGCAGCAGAAACATTGCCCTTAGTGGCAGCTTTCTTCCTCTGACTCTCAGCAAGTTTATGCTGGGCAACATCATCAGCCGAAACAAGCCCCAAGAACACATTCTGCTCAGCGGTCCGGTTATACTCATACATGGCCCATTTATGAGCTGGTTGTCCAGGAACAAAGTCCACCCAAGAGTTTCCTGCAGGATCATCCACAAGCAAAGAAAGAGGTAAAGTACCTTCTTCAGCCGCCAAGCACCGACGAACTTTTGCAATGAATTCAGCGATTTTATCGTGAACTTCTGGTTGATGCTCACGACGAAGCTCTTGATCTTGTTCCAAGTTGGTGATCATTTCACTCAAGAGTCCCTCCACGGTGGTCAACTGACCACGTTCAGGCGGGATTTCAAGCTCCAACTCAGAAAATGTGCATGTGGCAGTTTCAGATTTCACCACTTGTCTGTTGAAGTCTTCCTTGCTTTCGATCTTGAAAACGTATCTTGATCCTTTCTCTGCAATAGCTGCTGCAGGCTGAATCTCCGAGTTCTTGAACCCACATTCTCCACATTCGAATGACATAATGATGATCTCTCTGAAATATGGGATCTTGGTCAAAAGCAACCTCGTCCTCCCGTTCTTATGACATTGCATACATAATGATTCGATTTCTTGAACTGGATGTCCTTGAGCATCAGAAATTCCACTACCATTAGTGGTAGCTCCATCCATATTCACAACTTGCTCTCCAACATTGCTGAAATTCTCTTGATTCTGACTTTCTTCTTGCGACATGATCTTTGCTTTCTTTTCGTCGCCGTGCCCGCTGTTGCTTTCTGGTCTCTTCATGGTGGGGAAAAACTTGCCGCTCGATGAACCTGCATTTACGCTTTTCCAGAACCTACGCTCGATGATATACCGTCCTTGTATACAATTGACTTGTCTTTTTGGTGGTGTTGTATCGGTTTCTGCGCCTGCAATTCCTTCTACCTCAAATGAACACCATCCACGTAGCTTTGCTTGCCTTGGGAATCGACTTGCTACATGTTTGTAGTTTGTCACGTGCCTCTCACATGACAATAAACTTGAAAGCACTTGCGCTTATCGCGATGCTCATCGCTCTTACTAATCCACTCCGAACACAGTCTTGTTCACGTGTTCAGACAAGTCGCCCTGTACCACGATATCCGCACATATACTTGACCTTGTGAAATCGCTGCTCTGACTCTAGGGAGTTTCCTCTACACCAGTACACCAGATCACGTGACCAATTGAACAACCTTATCTCGTAAAACTTCCACACATTTCAACGCCTTGCAGTCGCGCGGCAGAAAACCATATAGTGGAAAAAAGAATCCACACTTTTACAATGGATCCACACTGATAGCCGCTCCGCAGAGAACCGTCAAAAATGAAACAACTTGCTGTTTCAGTATGTCTCGGAAGTTTCTCCTTTTTTCCAACTTTGCCTTCTTTGCCTTCTCCTTCTCCTTTTAAAATAATACTGCACATTAACCATGCCGGTATGGCCGGTTATGGAAACGGTGGATTTGGGATAACTCTACGGAGACCCAGTTCTAGAGATTCAAAATCAGTCAATTCTCAAAATTAAAGCAACCACGAGAAAGTGACCATACGAAAAGCTTAAAGTAACCAGATGAAAAGTTTAAAGTAAGCAGACGAAAGTGGGGCAACTTCTGCGCGCAGAAGATCAGCAAAGATTTCTGACACCAGAACAAAAGTAAAACCCCAATGTAGAAAATTCATAAAATTGCCCTTCACGAAAATGCTGTGGCTACTATATTTCTATATACTGACGCCACCATTAAGTTCACGTGCTCGCCGGGTTATTGGTACTCCGTGTCCGTGGCTTTTAAGTCACGTGGGTAGGCCAAATCGCGCTTCTCGTGACCATCACCATTACAATACTATATTCTGTATTTTATTTCCTTTCATATTTCTTCATCTCCATCTTATCCGGTCTTTCCATTACTTCCTTTTTAATTCATTTTACCTCATCTACTTGTTTCACCCGGCACATAAACGCGAATCTCCTTTCGCAAAACTAAATCACACAAATCCATATATCTATCCGTATCCATATCCATATCCATATCCATATATCAATCCACATCTATCCACATCATATCTATATCCTTTTTATATCCTCATTTATATCCAGTTATCCCTCAATATCCTTCCATGAATCTCTCAGATGTGTGCTCTGATGACTCGCTGAGGGCAACTAAAAACTTGGATACAATCCTCGCCAAAGGGGTATCTAAAAAACCACAGATATCATGGTCGCCGACTCCCGAACCGCTCGTTTTGCTGAAATCTGAGGAACCAGAGGATACCTCTGTGGTGACACCCTTTCTAGCTAAACATATTACCGACCATAATAATATCCCCGCAGATAATTTCCACAAATATTGCTACAGACATAACCCAGAAATCGCCTGCAATAAACAGGCAGATGCCGTCAAAATGGAAGCAATCCAACACGAACTTGAAAAACTCCCTTCACGTGATCAAGAGGCTATTTCCCATGTATGGTCTATTTTCTCTGCCGCCCCACATTCGCATCGTTCCTTGATCCTACGAGGTCTTCTTACACAATGTTGTTTCCCTCAGTTATCCACTATTTCCCAAGAAATCAACCAGCTTATCCGCATAGATTTCATTGCCACTCTCCCAATGGAAATCTCCCTCAAGATCCTCTGTTACCTCGATTGCAAGTCTCTCTGTAATGCCGCTCAGGTATCGCAGAAATGGAAAGAATTAGCCGATGACGATAGAGTCTGGCATCACATGTGTGAGCAACACATCGACAGAAAATGCCCTAATTGTGGCTGGGGGCTTCCGCTAATGTACATGAAGAGGGCTCGTGAGATCTGCTCAGATGATGGGGCTCCAGAACCCCCTCAGAAAAAGTCCAAGACCGAATGCAAGAAACGTCCATGGAAGTCCGTCTACAGTGAACGGTACCAATTGGAGAAAAACTGGCGTAATGGTTCTTACTCCCTTCGTCAGTTCCTCGGTCATAAGGATGGCATCACGTGCCTTCAATTTAACCGGAAGTATCTTATGTCTGGCTCTTACGACGCCACCATCAAAATCTGGAATGTCGATACTGGCGAGTGTCTCAAGACTCTTACGGGCCACTCCAAGGGCGTGCGTTCTCTAGCATTTGACTCACAGAAGCTTATCACTGGCGGTCTTGACTCCACAGTCAAAGTGTGGAACTACCACTCGGGAAAGTGCATCGCCACATACAGAGGCCACGAGGACGCCGTTTCTAGCGTGGACTTCTCCAATAAGACCATCGTGTCTGGCTCTGCAGACTGCACAGTTAAAGTTTGGCACGTGGACTCAAGAACGTGCTTTACGCTACGTGGCCATAGTGACTGTGTGAACTGTGTCAAGATCCACCAACCTTCTAACACTGTATGCAGTGCTTCCGACGATACCACGGTGAAGTTATGGGATTTAAATACCAATCAGTGTCTCCGGGTTTTCGGCGGCATCGAGAATAATGGTCACGTGGGCCAGGTTGAAACCGTTATACCATTTATATACTCCGGTGGTGATTTAATTGAGGATGCCAACGATAGTGAACCTGAACTGTCTTATGTTAATGGTCACAATACGTCAACGCAGAATCTCAACAGTATTGGCGAATCGGTTTCTGACGCCCAGAATGAGTTACCGGCTTTACCGGAAAACGCAAATTATCCTACACATTTGTTGACGTCATCTTTGGATAACACTATCAAATTATGGGATGTCAAATCGGGCAAGTGCATACGGACGCAATTTGGCCACATTGAAGGTGTTTGGTCGATTAGTGCTGATACTTTTAGGATTGTCAGTGGTGCTCATGACCGTCTTGTGAAGGTTTGGGATCTTCAAGATGGGAAATGTCTCCATACCTTCGGCAACAACGCCAGTGTTAGTTGTGTTGGTTTGTCGAGCAATAGTCTTGTGGCTGGCTTGGAGAATGGGGCCATCAAGATGTATAATTTTACGTAATTGGGTTACAGGAATGAATGCTACCAGCTGCTGGTAGCTTTAAAGATACAAGTAGACTGCCCGCTGCTAGTAGCGTACTGGCAGCCTTAAGTTAACCTAGAAACAGACTTTTGAAAATTTGAGAAGCTGAAGCTGCAATTGAGTAAAGCTCCAGTTGGGATTTTATCTCCAATTGAAATTATAGCTCCAGTTGGATAAGTTCAAAGCTAGCTTGCTTCGCTCGCTCAGCTTCTCAGTGCCTCAAAAAAGTCGAAATAGTAAAGGCATTCTCGAAAAACGGACCATGATCATCACGATCCACTGGATCAATAGCAGGATCTCCTGGTTCTTTTGGTTTCATTCCTGATTCATCAAGTCCAAGAGGCTTTCCGTTCGTAGAAGGGGGACGGAAAAAGCAGTAAGAATCCAAGAGTTCTTTGTAAGACTTGAATTCAGACAATTTATTTCGTCTTTCGTCCAGTACTGTTGGCGAGGATTCAATATCAGAGAGTGGAGATGGCTGTTCACGTGGCTCCAGTTCCACCGTAGACGATTGCGTCGAGTTTTCTCCCGTGAACAGACTTTCGGTAGAAGGCTCAGTTTCGAGACTGGATGATAAGGATGGTGACAACTTGAAATTTTTCCGAGCAAAATCGTTATGGTGTTTCCTAGAATGCTTCCGCAGAGCATCAACACCAGTCAGTCGGTCACTATGGGAGTATGACGATCCACTCAGGTTGGAGCTCGGATTCAGAATGCTTGAATCCGAATGGATTCTTTTGAGATAATGCGACAGATATTTGGGTTTCTGGTTGTTATGGTGAGATTTTGGTGGGGAAGCGGCAGGAGCCTTTAGAGCTGGGAAGTTCATTTTTTTGTTGGAGAACTTTGGTTTCGACGACGACAACACCGGATTTTGTTGTTGCTTGCGGATCAGAACGGTTCTCACAAGCTTGATGCAGTAGTTTTGGCCATGGTTATTGTCCCAGTATTCCGAATGGGGCAAGTTGTACCGAATGCACACCTGGTATGTCCTCTCTTGAGAGCCCACAGTACCAGCAGGAGCAGTAGGAGAAACATCGGTGGCGTAGAAGGAGCTGAACAAAGAATCAAGCGGGATTTTCAAGATAAACCGGTCGTAGTTTTGCTCACGCCAGAACTGCGGGTTGTCGGGGACGTAGATTGTGGGGACCTCAATGATGGTAGCCCAATTATCAGCAGTATAGCGCACAGTGACGGTTTTCTCGAATGCAATGTTTTTCACGGCAATGTGGCCAAGCAAGTACTTCTTGTCGATGGAGAGGAACACTTGGTCCAAGAACACGGGGGCGTTACAACGGGCCATTTTATGAATAGACAGAGCTCTGGGGAAGTTGAGCACATGCAACAGCCAATCGATGTGATGAGTATGCTGTGGGTTTGGGTAGTGAGTGAGGGCGGGAGAATCATGGTTTGAGCCGTTTCGGAAAGATAAAGAATCCACGTGGGAGTTTAATTCGTCGTCCAAGTAATCGAAATTTGGCAGGCCTGGCATGTCGTCGTAGTCATCATCGTCATCGTCGTCATCGGGGAAGAATGACGGAGAATTCAGGGCCAGGATAGCTGTTGGAGTGTCCTTACGAGAAAAGTAGCGGATATCATTTCCCGAGCCGAAATGGACAGATTTACCAGATGGAGTAGACGGAAGAGATTTTGATCTGGTGTGAGATGGTGAACGGTGGTCTTTAAGGGAACTTTTGACCACCTCACCAGATTTTTTGCGAACCAAACGAAGCCGCAGCAGTTCAGGCAGTGGTGGTTGCAGTAGATCATGAGGTTCAGGCAGATCAGGGATGTTGTGGGTATCAATTGAAAGCGTGGAAGAAGGAGAATGTGGTGGGGAAGACGCCAGTTGAGAGGCAGTGGGTGGAGAGGCTGAAAGAGAATTTTGGAGTGAATTTCGACGGGTAGGATCAGAAGCACGATTTAATTCATCATTCGCTCTTGAAGGTTTATGAAGCATTCTCATTGATAAAGGAGGACGATTCTTTGAATCAGAATTCGATGAGTACAGCGGATATGTCGTAGGAGCCGCCGGAGGAGGATCATCTTTGGAGGAAAGCGGCACCAGATGACCTTCATCTTTGGATGGAGGCGCCGCCAGAAGATCTTTAGAGGAGGGCACTACTGGATTGCCCAAATTTGAGGCCACGTTCATGAGGCAGCATAGAATAGGATATGAAGGTGGAGGGAATATAGAGGAACAGGGATAGATAATGGGATATCACAATATGGAAAGAAAATGGAGATATCACTATGGATAATATAAAGGGATTAAAATAAGCAATACGCTGATTTTAATATAAAGAGAAGTTTAAAATAAAATAAAAATTTTAGTCCACAGGACCGGGGTATAGACGCCGGATTTACCGCCAAAAAGAAACGGCCCAAGCGGATACATTGCTTTCTTATATCTTGCTTGCACTTCCGATAAGATCGCGTGTTTTGCGCAGGATTTTCGGGAAATGACCAAGGGTCCGATACGGCCATCCTGTATACAATGTATACAATGAAAAATTTACAACCATATTACTAACGCCCTAGAACTCACCCCACTTAAGTTTGGTGTATTGAATGACTTTATTTGATGATGAAATTGAGTTAATTTTATTGGATTTGATTTAATGTTGGTTTTCCTTTTTATTTTGTTTTTAATATATTATATATGGTTGATTGGCTCCATTTTCTCTCCTTTACCTCTTTCTGTCGAGACTGCCTCGAATGCATCGCGGGTAATTCTGGTTTATATTAATGCGGAGCACAATGTGTGGACCCTCAGATGGGCCCACTTTACTCCGTAATGTAGTAAAAATGACATGAAATTTAGAATCAAATATTATTAATATGAGATCCTATTTCTACAGAGAAATTCAAAAAGGATTATCCAATTAGATAGCCACCTATAGTCTCCAATAATCTCCAATAATCTTAATATAATATAGTCAGAATCAATACATACTGGCTGTGTTGCCCGAATGTACCCCAGAACATCCTGCATATACCATAGAAAATCGGGCAGACAATTGTACTTATGATTTAATTACATCCCGAAATGGTCAAATTGTTTAAACTTCTTGCATTAATGAATTTCCCGTATATTAATTCATTCTTGGTTTTCTCGTTATTCGTTTCTGTGCTTCCGTTCGGCCCACTCGGATGCTAATGTATTGCAATCATACTCATCGCATACGCAAAGCTCTTATTTTTATAAACATCCGTACACCAATTGAAATACAATAGCTGCCATTAAGGATGATCCATCTTGTTGTGTATACAGGATATGATGTGGGTGCAAATTCTGGAATGCATTTAGCGGGAGATGTTTTCATCCACATGATGTTAATATGATTCTAATTCGCATTCATACATTATTATGTCATCTTCATAATGTCTTTGCTTTGATACTTTATATCAGTCTAAACGACGATTATATTCTTAGAAGATCAATGTATATATTATTTATGATTAGATATCCCAATATAACTGGTCAATATTCTTTGAATTAGTCAATGATCCCCAGCTTAATATAAAAAACGATGAAAGGATCGTTGTGGTTTTTAACATTATTGTAATAATATACAGAAACAATCCATAAATCAATATTTTGTTATAGGGGAAACCGGGCGTTTTCTTTAAACTACGGTCTCTTCTTTTGGAGACTTTATGTAAGTTTGAGGAAGTGAAAACAATGGCATTTCTACAGTAGTATTGACCCAAGGTCATCTGTGAATCAAAGACTGATGAAGGTGCGCATATTGTGGTGAATTCAATCAGAACATTTTATGGAATCTTACCCTACTTCACAGAATTAAATCGACAATATACAGGATTCATCAAGATTTGTATAATAGGAATAAAATTCAAAGTACGAATTTTGATTCAATATATTTTTTTATAAGTGATCATACGATATTGTGTATATTGGTATAAAGGTATGTTGTTAAAAACTTTCACTGTTTTTGTGATTGGATTTTTTTGTTTTCAATTTTCCCATTGTAGGTCAATGTATTTAATTTTCGGTTACATTTGCTGTTATTTAACAAAAGCGGAACTAGTTTGACTTCCAATATGGCTATTCCAAAAAATAGTTAAAAATTGTCTATTGAACTATATAAGGCAAGAACAAATGAGTCAAAGTTTTTAGATAAAATGTGGATTTTCTATGTCAATTTTTATAAAGTGTATGGTTTGAAGCTAATATACCGGCGGATTTTTCAATAGATTTGCTAAACTGTAGATTAATATATTTAATTGACTTCAATCTTGATACACTACAACTGTTTTTGAAGAAAAGTCTTATTTTGTGATGATATCGTTACAAGAAATAGTATCATATAATATAAACTGTCGATTATATGATAATGATAATGATGCAAAGAGCCATGGGAAAGTATTTTAGAAGATGAAAATAGTAGATTATCTGGATTGAATACATTCTCTTTTCATAGTTACCCTCATCAATAACAGTCTTAAACTATTACACAATTGCACTAAAACTTGAAAAATACATAAAGTATTAATCAATATGTCCATTTGTTATTACTTAGTTCAATATTCCACCACTCTTAAAGATTTCTACAATAGACCACACACAATTACATCAAACACTACCATCCACTACATATACATAAATGAATACTAAAATACCGTATATACTGAAATCCTTTGTACAATCCAAATTCAGAGCCAATATAGACTACCAAGATTAAGAATTTAAGAATTATTGCCATAAATCCAATTTTCACCAATATTATAGATGTACAGTGTATATTACTATATACTATTTAGATAGTATTATACTATATATGCTTATGTAATCATATATACTTATGTAATCATATATACTTATGTAATATATGCTAATTAAACATAAATGCTTATGTGATCATATATGCTTATTTAATCATATACGAGGTGAAGAAGTAATCACAATACTCATATTTATCATCTTGCCTTCACTAAGATTATTGTTGATCTTATTTTCTATGCAATATTCTCTATTATCAATTAACAATATGAATACTTCATTGATATAAAGACAAACATATTTTCTATAGGTTATATGGTTTGTATGATAGGAATATTGTAAAATGATATGTTGGATATAATTGGTGTCTTAATATAGTCAAAGGCTTTTATACAACCTGATCTGTACACTTTAAACCCCATATACTATATACTATATGCCAACATACAATACTAGACCCAAATTTTGACAAATAGATAAACTGATGAATACGAAAATACCAAGATGTCCATATACCCCTTTACTAAATCAAGGATGGATATAAAGTATCGATAGAGGATATTGGTAAAAAGTATCACCAATATCAATAGTATATCAATAGTATATTGATAGTTTGTCGATTGTATATTAATAGTATATCAATAGTATATCGATAGTTTGTCACTATATGTCAATACAGTATATCTATATAGAGTACCAACAATTAAAGCAAGTTCTTTGTGATATAAGAAACAATTCTCGAGTAAGACTCTGATTACATAATCAGCATGAATCATATCGGAGGTTTTTGTCTTCAGCAGTGATTACATAATCAGACTTATCAAATGTTATGACTATGAAGCTATAAATGGAGCATTGATGGATTAATCTCTTGCTTCAATTGTACAAAGCATGTGATCTGGAAAGAGTGTAATTGAAAACCCTAAGCAAGAATATGAAAGATTATCTGATTACATAATCTGTCTTCTTGTATGCTCATAGAATATCAATATGATGATCAATACAGAATATGGATTGGCAATATCAATATAAAGTGATCAAATATTAAATTCATACGTCAATATAAACTATTCAAACAATAAATTCACAAGTCATATCAAATATCAATATCTCTATCAAATCAAGTATAGTAATCCCACTACATTAATGTATATCATGAATTAACAAAATATGTATAATACTAGTATAACGGTTGATATAGAAGAACCATGAACTTTTTTAATTTAAAACTTTCCGTCTTTACTGTCAAATCTAAACGATGTTTCAAATCCTATCCTCAATCTTAGTTATTGTATATATATCATCGTGTGATATACGGTCAATATACAATACAGAATATACAATACAGAATATACAATACAGAATATACAATACAGAATATACAATACAGAATTTACAATACAGTCAATACATGGTCTAATAGTACATAAATACAAGGTATAATGATGAAAGGGGGATATTAAATTACTAGATACTAATAAATATCCAAATTAAGAGAATAACAGTCATTATAGCGGGAGCCAAAAGAGTAGCATACGGCACCACCACCGACTATAATATTCCCAGCGAGCGAAGCGCCAATAAATAAAGGAGCAGAATCCCACACGGAAGAAATATCCACATTGCGGATTGATTTTTTTGCTACCTCCACGGCCAAAATAGTATCTTTTGCACCCAATAATTTTGGAGCCACACCGCCCACGAGGAAAAGACTTCCCTTAGAAAAAGCAGCCATAGCTCCAATACGAGAAAAATGGAAACTATTCCATATAGCATTTACCGTAACCAGATTATCAGTCACAGTAAAAGAGTACAAAGTAGAGCTTATCTCTGGGGCGGAATCTTCAGTAATTCCGCCCAAAATGTACCCCAGATTAGGCGCACAAAGAGTCACAGCGGCACTTCGTAAACGAGGCAAAGAAATGGAGGCAGGCAATTCGCGAATCGTATCATTGGAAATTTCGAAAAAGTGGCCATCACCAATAATCAAAACACGACCTGGTGATAAACATAACGCCAGATGACGGTATAAAGGAATTGGAACATCAGGAAGACGACGCCATTGGAGAGATTTTAGGTTAAATGCCCATACATCAGATAAAATGTCATCAGGTCTAGTACGGCCTCCACAAAGGATTAGTTCGTTTTGGGAATTGTTTGTTAGTGTATGGCACATTCGTGCTGTTGGGTTGGAATCGGTGGGAATTGGGGTTTTTGGGGGGAATGTTATGAGGGAGGAGGAGCGCGATTGGTGTAGGCCGCCGAATGCAATAGCGACAGCTGCGTTAGCAGCTGGAGCAGCAGCTGGAGCGGCAGTTGGAGCAGCCACATCTGAAGTATCAGCTGAAGCAGCCACATCTGAAGTATCAGCTGAAGCGGTGGCAGCAGCTGGAGCGGATGTCGAAGAAATAGAAGCAGCATCAGTAGTATCAGCAGTATTGGCTGCTCCAGCTGCTAACGCAGCTGAACCATCGGCAAGAGTACCAGTAGATTTGAATGCTCCAGCTGCTAACGCAGCTGGATCAGCTGCAGCAGTAAATTTTAGTTCAGGACCCGGCCCAATATATTGAAGAATGTTACTTTCTTCAAAACGTGATGGCTCAATTTGTTCAAATTTGAAGCCATTGGTGCGGATATTTTCTTCATTTTTATGGCCATCGATGCCAGTCAATTCATCTGAAGACTGCGAATGCTTAATTTCACCCCCGGAGTCACACTCCCGCGTGGAAGATCCACGCTCTTGCGCGCCATAGGGCCGAATATTCACATCCGTACGGGACTTTTCGGCGGGAGCCTCTGATCCAGCTTGAATTTGTTCGCGGAAAAGATTAAATTCCTGAGCCTTTGAATCTGAGAAATATCGAGAATGCTCGATAAATCCTGGAGAATCGGTAAATTCTTGAGACTCGCCGTCACGCTCTAAAGAGCGCTCCGGCTCAAACACAGTAAATTCCCCCGCCTGAATCACAACATAATGTTGACAAAAAACAATAAACTCCTCCCACTCATCAAAAAACTCCACACTCTGAACTTTCCTTCTCCGATCTCTCGATATTAAATGATTCCAACAATAAAATAAATCCTCTGCTTCAACCTTAGAAAACATTTTAGAAAACCTTTGTATCTGGTCTTCTCTTGTAGGATAAACTTCCACACATTGAATTGGCAGCCCAAGCTTATGAAAATGACGAACCATTTTATCAGCGAAAAAATGTTTGCGCCCAACAGGCATCATTTGCTCAATAACCACTAAATGACTCGCACTTATTTCCGCCAGAATGGCGGCCACTCGATCCGCATCTTTCGCTTCCATATAAGCAAGTGATACTTCTGCAATGAAAATTGTCCCATAACCTTCCCTTCCTTGTACCACGTGATTAAGTTGCTTCCGGTACAATTCATGGTTCTTTAAATCACACCCAATAAGCATATACTGTGGTGTAGCCATAACTACTCCTAATGATTGATCCTCATCAGAAAGCTCACGTGACTTCCCCACAACCCCAGTCAATTTCTCCACACCTTCAATAACACCAAGTTTCCGTGCCACTAAGTCCGGATAATCAAAATCAACAAAATCAACCATGTTCGCAGGAACTCCAACATCTTCAAGTTCTCCTGCTAACCCTTGAAACGGTAAAGGATCAAATCCACATCCAAGATTAACAACACGGACTCGCTTACCGCATTCGACATATTTGCGTCCAATCCGCCCCACAACCTGCTTAATAGTCTCCATTCGAATCCAGTATCCTCGGTTAATCGCTGGTGACCTCCGCTTGGCCTTACCCACAAATGCATCAAACCACGTGCCATGATGAGGATCCACAATGGGCGTATAAAGTGCCTCTACCAGTCGTTTAGACATTATTGAGGAATTATTGGTTCCTTGAACTTGTACATCATGTTGCTGCTTTCTTCTTTTATCTTTTTCAACTTTTCGCTTGTTATTTTCAAGCGCCTTGGCTGTTTGAGGCATATCTTGTGTATTTGCTATGCCGCGATGTGATGGCATCGGGATATATGCAGTCCATGATGGCCATCTATAATGGGCCGTCAGGTTCACCATGAACATATCACCACCAGAACCTGACCAGAGCCATATAAATCCACAAGACCATCAGGAAACCGTTGAATACCGTCAAAATAATGTAAGAACCATTATAAAACTGCCGAAACTCGTGTAAATTCGAGAAATTAATATGGATGATTTCCATCTCATAATGGACAGAACATTCCTGTAGAGCTGATGATTCTCCCTTCCACTTTTCAATAGAGATATCTTAACCACTTAATTGTCTGTGGCTCTCGCCACAGCCAGGCCAAACGCCCTCCTTAACTCACGATCAACTTCACTGACAGGACATTTCTGACATGCTTGAAGATACTTTGCTGCAGCCAAGGTCATCTTCACATCGCGAACCACATTCTCATCAACATCCATATCATCATTACCTTCACCATCATTTTCTGGTTTCTTACTTGCCTTTTCTGCAAGTCCTCCGCCAACTTTGATCCACACACGTCCGTTAATTCCAATGGCAATTTCAAAAGCACACCTTGATGCAAGTTTCTCAAGAAATACACTCGACTTATTGAATAAAAGATCACGGGCAAAATTATGGTGTAGCTCGAAAACAAGCCCACTATCATCAAGTGGACCAAATCCTCCTTCTTTCCCGGTATCTGGATCAATACACTCAATCTCAATGTCCACTTCGGGGACCGCCTGCGACACTCGAGCATAAACTGCCTGACCTACCCTTAAGTTGGGTCTATTCTTCTTGGTGGCGTTTGGAAAGGCGAACATGGAAAGTTGAACTGGCTGAGAGAAGTTCTGAAGCAGAACTTTGAAGTTTTCACTGTAGACGCCAATAACTATTCCTAGAACCAAATCGTTCGTCTGTGGAACGTATCTTTTGGAGTCTGCTTCAACGTAAACGAGCTTTTCTTGTGATCTCTTTGATGCATTTACCACGTTTAAATATCCTGCTTGTTGTGGGATCATTTCTTGCGTTTTTGGGTACTTGTAAATACCGGGACCGAGAATAACGGAATCCTCCGATCCAACATGCTCTCTAAGAGAATCCCCTGGTATTATCACTTGGCTCATGGGGAAAACTTTCTGTCTAGTACTTATTCAAAGTGATGTTTTCCAAGTCTGCGCATCACGTGACCGTTGGATTATGTAATCACTGCCATATACTGTTTGAATTGTGCTACATTCATCTGCTACTGTCTGCTGGCTGCTATCAGCTATCATGCAATCATTACGGCGCCAAGCACCATCTATAAACTCTATCAAAGCCATGAAAAAAAAAGTAGAAAAAGAAGTAAATTTGCAGGGTCAAAAGATCCCTTGCAAAATGCACATACGGTCCTGGAGAAATTTGGCAAGCTCATGTGCTGAAAGCTTTCCTGGCTGAGCTGAACAATTATCGTCACTAGGAACATAGTCTTCAACGCAGAATGGAGTGTCTTGGTGGAGCAGAACGTCTCTTTGGAGATCAAACATAGAAAATCCTTGAGGTTTCCACGACTGCTCGTGTTTATCTGTATCTGGTCTAGTGAAAACAGCTCTTGTAGACGGATCCTTGAGAATAGAATCATAATGGCCATGGATCTTCTTTGGGTAATGAGAGGGAGTTATGGCCATAGTGTTGAACTGTCTGATGGGGATCTCCAATGAATTCTTCACGTGACGGGAGGAAAAACGGTTAATCAATTCCAAATCGGAAAAGGCACCTTTCCATATCATATTCTTAGCGAAGAGGTCCACTCTTCGTTTGAAAAACCCGTACATCCGAATAGCGTAAATATTATGACGACGGATGATTTCTGCTGTAGACTCGTCGACGGTATTCACGGGAGGTTTAGTCTCTGGAGCCTCTAAGCGGATATCTGGAACACACACGAGCATTCTGTCCTCGAAGCCAAAGGCAAAAAGGTACTTGACTGCAGGGAAGATAGCGTCCAAAGCCACTGCAATAGCCAGTCTATACAAGTGCAAAGAGCGGGCAATATTTGCAAGAAGCGGATTGGACGAGGAACGGTCGATTTCAAGCAGTAACAAAGCCCACCATCGTCTCACGGCGTTATACATGACAGTAGGTGGATAAGTGGTGACAAACTGCTCGTTTCTCGACGAGTACATGACGTTAAGAACGCACGAGTCCAAATATTCAAGCAAGATTTCAAAGTGACGACGCAAAAGGGCAGATTCGGCAGATTCATTATCGTTTGCCAATTCTAAATCGTCGATGGACAGAAGAAGATCACACAAGTTGGAGCGGACTTCGAACATAAAAGCAGGCTCATATGAGCTAAGATGAATGAACATGATTTTATCCTTCATCTGAGTTAACCACATGGCACCTTCATCAACAAGAGAATGTTCAGCAGAGTATTCGACGTGTTTTTTGAGAAGCATAGTTCCTCCAACAAAGATCTTGAACACGATATCCTTGGAGTAGTTTAGTACTGAGAGGCCACAAGCGGCACACCAGTTACCGATGACAAGCAAAAGGCGTCTATTATTGACAGCGGTAGAGCCGAGATGCGGGTTATCAAGGGCAATTTGACGGTCGATGGAGTCTAGACTTCCAGGGAGAAGCTGACGAACCAAAGATTGAAGTTCGTTACAACGAGACTCAAGAGTTCGGAGCAAGCGGGGAGAAGCATTTAGGGAACGAAGTGGGAAGGAATGTTTTAGCCGGTTAAGGATGATGGCGGCACCGAGACAGTGCATAAATAAGAAAACATCGGGGTAAGATTTGGAGAAGAAGAAGTCGACAGTGACTTTTGTAAAAGGAGTATATTTTGTGTAATAGGTTGAATCGACGATTTTTCGATAAGGAAGACGAGGGAAAGATGTGGTGGAAGTGGCGAGAGGTTTAGGGGCCCTAGCACGAGGAGAATCCAGGCCAGCATCAGAGGCAGAACGATCATCAGAATCAAGACGATAATCTGGGCCATAGGTTGACATGAAGGTATTATGGAAATGCAAGGAGACATACGGGATTGAAGGGAAGGGGTTTGAGAAATGACAGAATTCGAATTTAAACTCTAGAGAGTTGTTTTCGAGACATGGGGTTAATTCTTTATTAGGAAGATCTGAAGTGGTGGCGGAAGTAGTAGATTGATCGTCAAAGAGATTTTGAGTTGAAGTTGGTAGACGGAATTTCCTTGGAAGGAGTTTATTTTGGGAGTTTCGAAGGGAATGAGTTAATCTGATTCTATTGATTTCAGGTTGAGAAAGGGAAAGGTAAGAACAAGTTTCTTTTTTAGCTCTAACGCAATTTCCACAACGAGGTAATACTTCATCACATCGGATATTTTTCCTTTTGCAATTTAGACAGCCTAGTTTTGAATTTGTATGTTTTCTTCTTGTAGACAGTTTTGGCATTGGGGGAAGAAAAAGGGTGCAAACGCGGGCTAGAAAGCGTGGGTGGAGCAGTAAATAAGAAAAAATGAAAGCGACCAAAAAAAAAAAAAAAAAAAAGAAAATGAAAAAATTGCCCGTATGCAGCAACTCCTATAACGTAAGGACTACGTATTACGAAATAGAAACGGTAGAAATCACACATCTTATTTAAGTACATTCCAGAATTCATTTACAATAGTTAATTAACGGTAACAATAGAAGATTCTCTATGGATTTTATGATTTCTTAGCTTTTCTGTCTTCATCAACTTCAACTCCCGCACTTTGCAAACTGCCGCAGGGGAACGCACCGGACCCTGCCTGAGCAATTTGAATCTTTAAAAAAAGAAAAATAAATAAAAAAAAAATGTGTTGGGACCGGCTCGTGTATGCCTCATGCAAGATGAAAAAAAAAAAAATGGTTAGATTTCCAAATTAAGTAATGGTACCGAGGTTGGCCCCATTTTTTCAATTCTTTTTTTACCATTTTCTACATTTTTTATAGGTACCTGCAGGATTCCGTATCTCTTTCTGAAAAAAGCCTGCCCGATCCGACTCTCCATGTGACCCATATTTTGTGCGTAGTTTTCGTAACTGCGGGGAGTTCTTGAATTCCAATCTTTCTCATTCAGGTTCTCATTCAGATTTTCATTCAGATTCTCACTCTCCAAATCCACCCTTTTTTCTTCTCACTCTCCAAAATCTACCCTTTTTTCTACTTTCCAAATTCTACTCATTTTTTCTTTTTTTCTCACCCCGCCACGCCTGATCAAGCAACCTTTACGGTTTATTGTTGGTCATTAACGCCCAGCAATTTATGCATTCTTTTATCTAAATCTTTCTACTTTTCTTTTCCACTTTTCTTTTCGTTTCTTTTCTACTTTTCTTTTTTTATCATTTTTTTCTTAATCATTATTTCCTCATCATATTCGTCCTGTTCTCCGTCATCCTCTTCATTTCCCCCTCTTTCTTCTCCTATACATTTCCCTCCATCTCTCTTCTGCGCGTATATTGCATCAACGCCCTATTGTCATTTTGCGCTTCTTTGTTCATCTTATTACTGCCCATTTGTAGCTTGACTCATGCTCTCTGCATGAATACCTTCGCTTCGCCTCTTGTCTGCAATTTATCTATCGGAGAAATCTTCTTCTTTCCCGCCTCCGTCCCATACATCCGTACATCTACATCCACACATCCGTACATCTACATGCATACATCCATATCCGTACATCTACATCCATACATCTACATCCATACATCCATATCCATACATCCATATCCATACATCCATATCCATACATCCATACATCCATACATCCACCATGTCTCTCTCTCGTGATCCAGGAACAATGGAAAGATTCTATTTATGTAGAACTGCTAATGGCTACGCTACTGGTGGTTTTGCAATCGCCGCAAGACTCAATTCTCATATCGACGATATTGTGCTTTCTCATGCCCTTCGCCGCCTTCTTTCCGAAGAATCCGTCTTTGTGGTTAACTTCTTCCGTAATTCTCCTGCCGATGAAGCTCTGAATTGGAAAAACTTTTCCTTGCATTCTGTCCCCATTATCCGTTTTTCCGACCTGGTCACTCATGAATCAGTCGATTCCATAGATTCCTCATTTTTTCGCCACCTTCTGTCCATCCGGCCTCCGGTCGATGTTCCTATGCCAACTTGGCGCCTTATAGTGGTAGACGTGGCCCTGGAAAAAGCTCAATATCTCGTATTTATCAATAATCACATGCTATTCGATGGTTCCAGTGGTGCCAACGCCATCGACGACCTTATACGCTGCATAGATGTTGAATCCCGTCAGAACCATTCTGATGTCGCTGATATCTTATATCAGTCGTCCTCTGACCAAACGGGCCCACTACGTCCGCCATCCACTGAATCCACCAACTTATACTCCACTACAATTTGGTTCTTTATCAAGACAATCGTCGAGGAAGTATTGATCCCTAAATGCATCCTCAAGCTCTGGAGATCATTCTTCTCTAGTAATTGGCCTAATCTCTACCGCAACCCGGAGTTCCACGCCGTGCCTACAAAGCCTCACGACTCCAATGAATTCAAGCTCCTTCGCTTCTCCACTGCAGAAACTGCCCAGCTTCTTAACAACTGCAAACTGGTGGGACTCACATTGACGCCTTTTATGGCCGCTTGCGCCTTTGAAAGCGCTCAGGAGTCCCTTGTTCCCTACAGGAACGGCTCCGAAGTCCTGTCCCTTGGAATCTCTATTGACGTGGATGGCCGCCGTCTATTGACACAGCCACCGGCGGCTACGCGATATGGTCTCTTTATGTCGGCAGTAACATGCCTTATTTCGCCGCAAGATGCCTCCATCCGCACCACTGGCGGTGTTTTTGCACGTGCACTAGCCAAATGCTTCCAAACGAGAGCTGCGTTTATGATGGCTGGTCTAGTGAAATTTGTCAACTTTTCCAAATACTACAGGGACTTTTTCAATCAACGGGAAGCTGGACGTCACTTTGCAGAGGTGTCTAACTTGGGAGTGAAGAATATTAGGCACGGCGCTTACGCCGCCACAGGACTTATATTCACTCAGGGAGTTAGTAACAGTCACGTGACCATTAATTCTATTACTAGTCAAGGAGGTGAGATGGTTATTGTTTTATCGTATGTTCCTGAATTTGAGTCATGGGGTTCAGGTTCTGTTATTGAAGATTTTGTCACTGGATTTCGTGACAAGTTATTAGATATTGTGAGGTAGACCAAATCACTACCTAGAGAGATTATAGATGGTGATAGACGGAGATGGTGATAGACGGACATGAAATGATAGCCGACGTGAATGAGGCAGAGGAAGTGGTGAAATGAGAATATGAAAAATGGAGAAATTTGAAAATAAGGAATGAAAATAAGAAAAGAGAAACAGAAAGGAAAATGGAGGCAAAGATTGAGAAAGAAAATTAAGGAAAAAACGGAAATTATGATGAAAATGATAATGAGGATTTTTTGTTTATTTGTTGCAGGTCGTAAATTACCCACATGGTACAGGGCCCACGTGCGACATTTGCAAAAATGGGCCGCACAAATTGCACCCAAATTAACAGCACAAGACAAGGGCCACAAAATGAAGGAAAAAATGAAGGAAAATGAAGAAATATCACGGAATAATGAAAAAGAATTGATTTAAATGCAGGAGTCATCAACATAATATAAGCAAAATCCCGCCATGATTAACCTCACACGACCAAAAGTTTTGTTTTTCTGGTTATTTTCTCTCGGTATTGCTCAGCCCTGCGCAACAGCCAAACGTATATTCTCCAGTGCGGCTCGTAAAACGTGGGGCCATGAACGTGTTAGACTAATTATTGTCTTTTGACCTTTAAATGTCTCATTCTGCATCGATATAAGATCATTAAATATCCATTCCATAAATATCCATTCCATAAATATCAACATACCAATATGTCACTTCCTGGACCTCCTTCGCTTAAAACAACAATTATCCAATTAAACAAAGATACTGATCCTGATGACAACAATTTTGAGATCTTGAGTAATGAATATAATACCACCACAGGAACAAATGCCACAACAATAAACACAAGAGAAGAACCACCAAAAAAGAAACGCAGAAGATCAACTTCACTTCTAGATGATGACGAAATTGCCAAAAGACGTTCCGAAACCAAACAACTCCATTCCATCATTGAAAAAAGACGGAGAATCAAGATTAACCGTGAATTCGAAGCCTTGAAATTCATCATCCCTGCGTGCAGAAACTCCGAAGGAACTTCGGGTACCATTTCCAAGAAATCCACCGGTGGAGCTGGCTCCACTCTGGCCAATAACAGCAACAAAATAGACGGCATGTATAAATTGACAATCTTGAAGTCGTCGGTGGAGTACATCATGTACTTGCACCATATCATCCAGAAACAACATGCCCTCTTATCCACGCTAGCTCCTGATTACGACTATGACATCACTTATACGCAGGTACCGTTGAATGTGAATGAATATCGGAACATAGACCGGGACTTTGTGTTTTCCACGCAAGCAGAGGCCCAAAAGCAAAGACCAGAGCCTATTCGGGAGGAGAACGAGCCGGACTTCTCTTCGTCGGAGCAGCTTCCGAGCCCCGACATCACGCCAGAGATAGCGCCAATTCTTTCGCTTCTCAATAAGTACAACGGACGGCCTGTTGAGTCATCTTCCACCACCACGGCAGCGTCTTCAGCACAAGCGTCGCCGTTGGAGACGGCAATGAGGACTCAGTTCAAGCGAGGGTCGTTTGTATTACCGGATCCAGCAATCTCCGACTCGGATAATGCCACCATCTCCGACGCCGACAGGTACCCACGCAAGATGATGTTTCGGACGAAGGTTCCGTTTCAAAATGTCACAGAACATATTGACGATCAGAGCACGTGCAACGATAAGCAACGAGTTGAAGATGCCACCAAGGCGCTTTTGACGTTCCGCAAGCCCAGCATAGAGAAGTTGCTCAATTGATGTCATCATACTGTTAGTTGTCTGCTATCCACTCGACGTACTCGTCAATGATGCTAGGCCACGCGGACATCTCATCGTAGGCAGATAGTTCCTGTGGATCAGGCACAACCACCTGAACCAAAAACTTTAAGAACATATTCCATGAGTCACGTGAGATATGTTTCCCAGTAGAATCAATGAATTTGTACCAAGAAGCAAGACGATGTTTGGCTGTAGGGAACCGGGGGTCTAGGAGCATTTGCCAGTAGACGATTGCCTCGTCATGGGGAATAGTTTTAATTCTCGGGTCTGCACCACGGACAAATTCAAACACAAACTGGTAGAAAGGTTCAAATTCTTCCACGGATTCAGACAAATGGCGGTGTTTTTCCACCACGTGTTTCCTCATATCTTCAAGCGTGTTCACTGATAAAGCCAGCCATTTGCGTACAAATGGGTCACGACGGAATTCGCCAGTTTGAGGGCTTTCTAATACATAAGCCAAAGTTAAGCTGATTGGATCTTCAGGATCAAGATTCAAATCTTCAAGGTATGCCAAAGTTCCATCGATTGAAATGACGTCGGGATTTTCTGTAGAACGGTATTTGTCGAAGATTGCCACCACCTTAGGATCTGGAGACGGTTGACTATTAAAGAACGCAGCAGCAGCGGAATCTAAATTCCATCCATGAGCATCAAGAAATTTACTAGCAGTTGCCAGAGAAGCAAGAGTCAATTCTATGAAATGTTCCTTAATGGACGTTTTCAGCTGTCGAGGTGCCATGATGGTGATTTCAATGCAGGTTCTCTCTCTCTCTCTCTTTTCCTATAATTCTCACTCACTCTTTTCTCACTATAATTCTCTTTTTCTCTCACTCTCACTCTTTTTCTCTCACTCTTTCTCTCACTCTTTTTCTCTCACTCTCTCTTTTTTCTCATACTCTCAATACACATTCCTTTATGAAATTGCCGGTGACGCTGGACGTCGTGGCAAATATTTTCCCTCTTCAAACTTTAGCAGATACAAACGTTGATTCTTTGGATACTCAAAATGACCTTGATTTACTTCTAAATTGGTTACTTGTTCCCCATAGTGCCCCTCTGGATTCCTATACTTCTGGCCTCGGTCCATCAGAACCACTGCTTAGAGTAAAAGCAGCCGCTAGATCATGTTTACGAAATCCAGCTCATCATATTGAATTCGTTAAACTTTGGTTAAATTCTCTTCGTGCTCATTTATCTCCACCGCTTGATTATTCCATCCAAAATCTTCTTGTTCACGTCTCTGCCTTGAGATCTCTGTACATGAAGCAAGCCAGTTATTTAGCCCTTTCTCCTCCAGCACTGGCTGTATTCCAAAAAGGTTTAAACGGAATCTTGGCCAATTGGCTCTCTTCCCCTAATACCCTCCATGATCTCCGTTCCTACGTCGCCACCAACCATTTCAACTCCAGCTCCTCATCATCATCATCGTCACCATCACCATCGCCCGGCTCCGCTTTGGCATTGTCTACCCTCTCCGCTGTCGGCTTGCACGATACTCTTTGCTCTATTGTTGCTCACGCCACAATTGCCCAAATCTCATCATGGATCCGTGCTCATTGTGCTCATGAATGGCGTCGTCCACTTCTAGCCTGGTTGGACGAATGGGTCCGTTTGGACCTCTTTGCCACTTTCTCCGCCTCCTGCCCTCCAGACTTGCCCACTCGTCCATCTTCAAATGATCTCCTCGCTATCGCCAGATCCGAATTGGTCTCGCTACGTGTTGGCGAAATCTACGATATTGTCTGCAACTACCCAAATACTAAAACTGCTTTGGATGAACTCAGCATTTGTCTTTCTCACCGTCATCTGCATCCTTCGCTGATGCTGTCCGATGCCGACCTTCGCTCTAATATCGTGTCAGTGTTCATTGACTCCTGCTCTAACCGTCTTCTCCATTCAGGCTCCAATACCACCACCATCATCATCGCCTACATCAAAACTATCAAGGCTTTCCTAATTATAGATCCTACCGGAGTCCTCCTCGATAGAGTCGACCGCTCCATCCGCTCCTACCTCCGAACCAGACGTGACTTTGTTCACGTGGTGGTGAATGGAATGCTTGATACAATCGAAACCACAAACCCGTTGTTCGAGCTCGCCACCGAGATCGAACTCAATAAGTCCCCCATCTCCGCTCCTATAGATGATCTTACTGATCTCAACTGGTCTCCTGATCCCATCGACGCCTTGCCTGACTTCAAGAGAGGCCAGGTGTCCGATATTATCGATGCTCTCGTGTCAATTGCCGGTCTGACTGCCGTATTTGTTGAAGAATTTACAAAGCTCTTTGCTGATAGACTTCTTCGCTGGAACGAATTTGACCCTCATCATATCTTGCGCCAGGTGGAGCTCTTGAAAACTCGTTTTGGCTCTACTGAGTTCTCTAACTTGGATGTCATGATTAGAGACATCCAACAAAGTGAATTTCTCAATCGCCACTTACACAATTCCGGTCTCAAGCTCACTGTCTTATCCCAGATGTACTGGTCCAGTGTCTGCCAAGGGCTTGACGATAAAGATTTCTTTAATGTTCCTATTGACTCCCGTCTTGAATCTTACTCCCAGGCCTTTGCTCATACAAAAAAAGGTCGTGGTCTTCGACTTATTCCCTCCCTAGGAACTGTGTCCTTGGAGCTTGACCTCCCGACTGGTTGCAAAAACTTCACAGTAACACCAGCGCAGGCAGCGGTGATTAACGTTTTTGATGATAACATGGAAGATATTTCTGAGGAAATGGTGGTGGCAAAAACAAAACTTTCTCCATATGACGCATCAAAGGCTCTTCAGTTCTGGGTGCAACAAGGCGTGCTACTGGGCACTGGCATATACAGATCAGTCGGCTGAATGGATGCCAATTCGGTATAGTTTTTCCTTCACATACCCAGTTGCCCTTTATATCCAGTTTCAATTGCATTATAAATGCACAATCCTGATTAATTCATGTTACCATTGACGGCTTTTGCAATCTCCAAACTGGACACCTTTTGGTTGTAAGAGGAGCTTGGCTGCCATTTTCTCATGGCACGAATCTCGTCCATTGCATACCCTGGAATACGAATATTCCAGTTTCTCTCGAGGTGCAACTGGACATCCCTGACATCCACCGAGTCTGTCTTTCTGTGTTTGGCCAAACGACAAGCAAATGACGTCACAGAAGACACAAACTCGTCAGCCAAGTCCAAAAGCAATTCTTCCACATCACCATCGATTGTAGTTCTGCCGTCACCTTCATCAGCACCGATAGTATTGACCAATTCCGTCAATTTTCTCTTAGTAAGTACTCGACCACCATTATCACTGATGCCTGCAGAGGTGGTGGCCATGTCGTAGGTAGGCATTCTCATGATTGCAGGAGTGCCCATCACTTGGCCAAGACCAGAAGCTCCACCAGACATAGTAGGACGAACGTTGTTAGCACCAGGCTTTAGCGTTATAGGGTTTGGTGGCTTGACGTTTATAGTGTTCAGTATAGGAATGGAAGGAACACTAGGTTTTGTGATTCCTGAAAGGTTAACACCAGGAACTCCCGATTCTTTAACTGAGGAGGCTGGAGAAGCAGATCTTCCCTTTCCTGGAAATTGAGAAGAACCTGCTGAAGCGTTCATAGCACCAGCGACACCAGGAGTTCCTGGGGGAGCAGGAGACGATGCTGATGGAGGAGCACCAGCAACAGTAGCAGCAGCAGTGGTTCCAGGAACTGAAGAGGCGCCCATTCGAGAAGATGGTCCCAGCTGGCCAGCACCAGGCATTCCTGAGGCTGCGGGAGTAGCCACACTAGGGCGTTGAACAGGAGGAGCCGAGGCCGAAGGAGCAGGAGAAGCAGATTGGGCCTGTGCAGAAGAAGAAGCGGCAGATTGAGGAACAGCGCCTGGAATTGCAGAAGCAGATTGGCTAGGTACACCAGAAGCTTGAGGGCGAGCGGGCATAGCCGAACGCTGAGCTGGGCCTGCAGAAGCAGGAGCAGGAGCATTTGTAGGGCCAGCACCAGCAGCAGAAGGAGGAGCAGGTGAAGCATGTGGACCAGAAGAGGGTGTGGAAGCACGGTTGAGTTGTGGAGATGGAGCAGCAGAGGAAGAACCAGCAGCAGAGTTATTCTGAGCAAGCATAAGTTGGTTTTTCATGATGCTTGCGAACCTCTGGAACTGGCCATACTTCAAACGCCACTCGTGGAGCTGGCTATCAATATGAGCAGTTTGTTCGGCAGACATATCTGGGCGTTTTCCTGCTTCAAGAGTAGCGATTTTCCGCTCCAAGTCTGCTATACGTTGTCTGACCTGGTTGTACTTTTCTGGAGTCACCTGAGCGCTAGGAATTCCACCGGCAGGTCTCGTCTGGCCTTGGCCTTGGCTCTGTGGTTGAGATTGACTCTGTGGCTGAGATTGTGGTTGCGACTGAGGCTGGCTCTGCAGAAGAGAAGCATTTCCAGGGGCAGGAGCATTGCGATAAGCAGCAGATTGTGCCAAATTGGCACCAGCTGATGCAGGAGGAGCATTTCCTGGGACATTTCCTGAAACATTTCCTGGAGCATTTCCTGGAGCATTTCCTGGAGCATTTCCTGGAGCATTTCCTGGAGCACTTCCTGGGGATCCAGCAGCACCACCGGCAGACTGAGCCTGTGCAGCTTGAGCACGAGCGGCAGCAGCACGTTGTTGTCTTTGATAAGTGACCAAAACTTGCTTGATTTGATCAGCACGTGCGTAATGCTTTCTAGCTTCTTCTTGATTTGTTTCTCTTTTCGCTTTTTCAATTTCATCCTTAAGAACTGCTAGAAGACGCGTAGCCTGACTCGGCTGAATCATCTGCGGGCCGTTACCTCCTTGTCCTTGTTGATTCTGCTGTGGTGGTTGACTCATGGTTGGTATGGTGGAGTACAAGATGGTTTTTTAACGTGAGAACAGTGTTTATCACCTTGGTGCACGGGTTTTCTCCGCAATTCCACCCATATACCCACATATCTTCATATCTTCATATTTTCATATCTTCATATCTTCATATCTTGATATCTATTTACTGTCTACTCTTCATTTCTTCTATTTATCATACTTTATTTTATAGAATACTATACACAACTCCTATTTGAGGTTGGTGCCCTCACTGTACTCTTTCTCAGTCTGATTACATAATAATTCGTATGCTGATAGTGTGTGTAGATTCTCATCTGTCCATTCTGATTACATAATCTTTTTGACCACATAATCTATAATCTCATATTGATTATTTTACACCACTAGCTTCTAAATCATCCACTTAATTTTTTCTTCTCTGCCAGTTTGTCCATGATTATATAGGACCTCATGATTGACCATTTGATTATGTAATCAATGGTCCAGATGAAATCGTATTAAAACCTTCTCTTGAACACTTTATATGCTACGGTTTTTAAGATAAACTTATTTATAGTTATTGTGAGACTTCACCTTCAATTAACATTTTGTCACTCTGCTTAAATAATCTTTTTATATTGTTTCTGATTACATAATCGCTGCTCAAACTACTCCTGGATATCTGATGTTTTCATATTCTAAGACCTATACTGATTCATAATCATCCTTTCCAATCATTTTTTCCACTTTTGAACTCATCCTAGTTATCTTGTATTTGCTGATATCAAATCTATAATTCATTTATTATCTTTTACTATTCTCATGATTACAAAACATTGACAATCAGACTTCCTGATTACATAATGTCTATATGATATGAGCTGAGTACGTAATCTTATTGTCTATATAGTATGAGCTGATTACATAATCACTGGTAACATTTCATTAGTCATTCTGATTACAAAACTTTTTGATTCCGACTTGTCTATTCTGTGCCAGTGCAGAATGGCCATTACAAATCAGCCTTGTAGCACCGTTCAGGATCCACAGGATCATTTCCATACCAATATGGAGCAGAAATTCCAAAAGAAGTCACCACTGATAGCAAAACCAAGAATAAATTGAATCCAGTATCCAATGCACCGGCCACAACGTAATTATAAGACCTCCATAGGTTATGTCTGTATCGGTAAACATAGAACATTGTGACTGAACCACCTAAAAACCGTGAAATATACCCAACAGAATTATCCTTAAAGAACAGACTCATTGTGGAGAAGAAAATGGCAGTATTCCAGAGTTCAAAGTGGAATATGCTATTAGGACGGGCCTTGAATAAGGCGAACATCACCAATGGAGCGCCTATTCCAAAGAGGAAACCATAAGGCAATGACGGGTAGCTGACAAAAAGCCGTCTTGGTCCAAGTAACACGTGCTCTATAGCACTGATGTAGAAAGCGTTGATTGGATCCACAGACCATTGACTATCAGAATCAGCAGTATCACCAATTAACAGAGACCTTTTGGTGGACATCACGTACCGAAGTGTGAAATAGCTAGAAGGAACGGCAAGGAATTCTCCATACATTTGGGCTAGGAATACTGTTCTTGGTGGGAGATGATTATAGAAACCAAGCTTTAACAGCTCAAGATGGAGTTGAGCACGATACCAAGTATTTCCAGCAATAGCACCAAAGAAAGCAGCACCTGCTGGGTGTTTGATATGTGCGTTTTCAATAAGGTAACCATAGAGCAAGTCATTGATCGTTCCTAAGGGTAATTGGAAGTTGGAGATGGCATATAGCCACATCAACGGGGTCACAATGAGAGCACCAAGGGCCACTGCCACCACTAGTGTACCTAGAGGCATGAATAAGTATCCTACCAGTCCCACGAAGGTAAGGCCAATTGTTGAAACTGCAAAGAGAGCAAGATACCACCAAGAAGGGATTTCAGGATAATCAGCATGAAGCTTATTAAGACGGTCGTTAAAGTGACGTTTTTCAAAAAATGACTGCTTCAACCGTGGCCATGTGAATATCACCACCCAAGTTACTGCCGACAGATAGGCGGCGTAATCAAAGAATAAAGACCAAGCACGTTCAACGCCAAGACGAACCGGACCTAGAGTCTCATAGACGGCATCGTTGAAACGACCATCGTCGGTGATGAGTTTTTCCACTGGATAAATCCGACCATCGTCTGTATAAAGGTTATTTGGCAAAAGCAGCGACGACGACCGTGCCATAGGCAACAACACCCATGCAGCCACCACAAATGCAACAAACTGAACAACCTGAGTCCAGTAAGGGTACAAGAAGATGGTGGAGGTAATCCGACCGTAGTCAAAGGAGAAGTTAAGAAAGCCCAAACCGTGAATACCGGATCCCCAAAAGTGCAATATTTGACTATGTGGAGCCATTAAGCAAAGCACAGATACCGAAGACAATAGCGGCATTAAAAAACCGGGCAACATTTGCCAGGCAGCAATGGCAGCTGCAGAAAGACCAAATACCACAAGTGGACTATGGTAATCTCTTGTAGGCACCAAATCCGCATCTTTCTGTGCTTGCAAAACCGCCGTCTCCATCAACGTCTGAGGCCAAGGGAACCTTGGATCATAGCTAACCACACTCTTAGCAATTGCAGCGTATGAGTAGCCCATAAGCACAATGCACCACATAAGAGGAAGTGCCACATATACTGGCACGGTCACACCAAAGTATAATTCCACAAGTGACAAAGCCTTAACGGCTAAATTGCCCATAGAAACCGCTTTTGCTGCCACTGTAACCATGGCAGTGTCCAGAATCGACCATTGATTCCCTGATTCGGAAGGAAGATACTGAGAAGCTCTTTTTCCAAGCCAATGGGCGGCAATCTGGATGAAAAACGCTGAATACCCGATTGGAGCCGATAGAAACACATTCAAGGTATCAATGATGGCCGCAGGAATAATTAGAATGGTCAGAATCATAAAAAATCGCCTGTTGATAGTAGGAATCCCTGCTGTGTCTTTCAATGGAACTGTATCTCGGACTTCCTGAGGCAAATCCTTCAAATCTTTTTCAAGATGATCATCGAGCTCAGGATCACGACGGGTTTGCTGAGATAAATGATAATCATCTTCCACTAATCCTTCTCTCTCATTCTGGCGAATTGCACCATAATTGGCGTCCGATCCAGAGGTAAAAGTGCCCATATTATGGAATGTTGCTCCTACAACCGCAATCAATATCCCTGGCACGTGACTTGTTTTTGCAGCCATGCATTTCTATGGATTTGCATATTGGAAACTTAGAAGAGTTTTCTTTTATGTTCTGGTTGCATCTTTGGAGGGTACCTTTAGTCTTGCTCTTACTATAGCTATTATTGGAAGTCGTTTTCATATACCTACATCTATGGATATGAATCTGGAGAAGTGGATTATATGCAGGATGTAGAATTGTCACCAACATTGATATATGGAAAACAATAGGATTTACAGTTTTGTTTTGTGGATTATCTATATTTTGAACCAATTGTTTAGATTATAAAGTGCTAGTATTAGAGCATAAGTGTAAGTACTAGAGCATAACAGTAGACTATAACAGTGTAAGTACTAGCAGTGATGAGGGTGTAAGAAATCTCTTAGATCTTTATTGTTCAGATTTGTTTATTTTGAATTCTTCTTTTGATCTGGACGACATTTAGTATATTGGGAATATCTATCAGGTGATTTTGGAAATGGAGGAGAGATAATAGATATGGTGTATTGGGACCAATGGCTTGAAGATGTGGATTTTGTAATTTCGGGATTCAGTGTATGAAATTCTTATGTTATTTAGTCGAGTATAGTTGTTATGTATTTTTCGTTGATTTCGGTACGATTTTGACATAATGAAAGGCTCAAATGTGGGATTAAAAACCAGCGACCAATGGAACGATAATTCTGCAATTATCTTGTCTTAAAATCACTTTTTGAAAAGTTAAAAAATCCAAAACCTACGAATTTGTTGTTTTACTTGTATTGTTACTAATAATAGGAAACTAGTTCCTAGTATTCATACTTCAATGATGCTAGATAGTCCATCCAGACCTACGCTTACCCTTTTCTATGTGGTTTTAACGTACTGGGATTATAAAGACCCCAGTGCACCAGAATTTAGGTTCATACATCTATATCTTAAGCAGTTCATTCAAATTTCAGTTTGTAGATTAGTATAATAAAAGTAGAGATTCCATGAACATTCTGATCCCAGTATTTGCTTTTAATTGCTTAACTTTTTCACCATAGTATGAAGAAAGGGTAGACTATATGAGTATGTATCTCAATATTTATAGATATATTGCTATCCTAAATAGTTTACTAGTATATCTACTATCTAGTATATCTAGTATATCTAGTAAATCTACTATATCTAGTATATCTAGTGTGTCTAGTATATCTACTATATCTACTATATCTAGTATCTACTACATTTAGTATGTAGTATGTAGTATCTAAAATCTACTACATTTAGTATGTAGTATGTAGTATGTAGTATCTACAATATCTAGTATATCAAGCATATCTAGTATCTCCAGTATATCCAGTATCTAGTATATCTCCTACAATCAGTATACTTATAATAGTAAATACCATGATATTCATTGTATTGATCAATAGATTATAAGCTTCATATTTTTGATTTCATTCTTCAATTTGCTTAATTTTTGGGTATGTCACTGATATTATATCTTACCTGTCAGTACTCGGTTACAGCTATAAAGTATTGGTTTTGGCAGCGGCTGCTAAAATGAATTTTCTACTTTTCCATGATAGTAATGCAATGGAATAGGACAATGACGGTATATAAATAAATATCATAAAAACGGACTTCTGCTAGAATCATATAAGAATGGGTATTCTGAAGAGAATATTAGCTATAGGCTCCATTCTAGACTATAGAAATAACTATATACCATAATAGCTATATACTAGAGATAACTATACCATGATAGCTATATTCTAGAGAGATCGGCATACCCCGAGTCCGACTATTCAATATAATCGAAATTGCACTATGGGAAATAGAAATATTGCACTATGGAAAATACTAAAGCTACAAACATATACTAGGAATGCTATTATGTAGACAGTTTTCTACAAGGCAATATACTAGACCAAATAATCTGAAATTCATGAAATAGAACGAATATACAACTACGTTTTGGACACAATACTAGATTGTCTTAATACTCAATGTATTCAAATTATGGAGTATACACTAAAATTCTGAACTATAGACACTGAAACTATTACTGGATAGCAATTTACACCATATATACTACAAATACCATAATAGAAATATACTACACAATTACATTACAATTTTACTACAATACATTAGTATTCTACACTATAGACAGTATAAATATATACTATAACCTATATACTAGATAGTATGGATATTATACATAGACTGATAGTACATAGACTGATAGTTACTTTATTTGAACCCCATAATAACAAAGATTCCAAGTCTATGGATCTATATATTTATGCAATCACCTGTTGAACCACTTGCAAAACGGCATCATCAGAAGAATTAGATGCAACATTTGGATTAAGTTTATGTTCAATAACCTGATCCAACAAAATCCGCAATCTTTTAATCAAAACAGCATTTTTACACCATGTTCTAACGGGTTGCCACCTATCCAAGACAATTCCAGGACAATGACGACCAACAGTGGCATAAGAAGACACGTCGTAAGTAATATCTCCACCAAAAAGTAATGCTACCACCGTTGTAGTTGGAGTCACATCACGAAGGTAGAGTTTGGAGGTGAAATTTGAGGAATTGTAAACCACAAAATCACATTTACCAATAGTATGAACGTTGGCACCCCAAATTCCTCCTTTAAGAGCTCTTTCCACTGCTTGATCATATCCACCCACTTCATTGAGGTAGTACTCTTTATCAGGGACTTGAGGACCAGATGAGCTACTCACGAATGCCACCGACGATGGGTGGAGTGAGGCAAAGCGGGCGGGACTAGTATCTCCGGAACCGGCGGGACCGGAGGAGCCAGAGGAGCCGGAGTTAGTGGGGTTAGCGGAGCCTCCGGTGGAGTCTCCAGTGCTCCTGGTGGTCTCATTCCTAATCCAAAACGTCACTCTCCGCTGGTCAGGAGGCAACTCCATAGCTCCACTAAACGTCTTGACATATTTAACGCTAGGATGCTTCACACGAGCCAATTGCGTAGAGAAAGCGCCGGTGATGATAGCACGCAAAACCAGGAAGTTATTGTTGTTGATGTTAAGGACCACATCATCACGAGTATAATTCAAAGGAACAAAATTGATGTCCTTGACGATTTGCAAATATTGAGACCTAACAGACGAGATCTCCTGCATTGTCATGTAAGAAAGATGGTTTTTCTTCAAGAAACCGTTTCTTTCCCCTGACGGTAACTCAATGTAGCGATGGTACGCCAAAGCACCGGCTATAACATCACCTTGCAGCATTCCGAGGCGTTCTTTCGCCTGACGGACCTCATCTCCGAGGTCTCTGCTATTGATAAAAGGCAGTCCTGCAGATCCAAGTGCCGCAAGAGTAAGAGCCATTTCCACACAACCAAAGATACACCCCAAGATGAGAAGTTTTCCCGATTGTAATCCGGTCGGGATAAGCGATAAATACGAGCCAAGATGAGTCAATCGTTCAAGACTTTCGTCAATTTGTAATGCCCCCATTTCTCCAAGGAGGTCACGTGCTTTCTTGATGGAAGCTGTATGTGGAGGATCAAGACCACTATTCAAAAACTCAGCCACATCGTCAATTCCCATAGCCTTCACTGTAAGATAGAGCTGGTCCAAATTGACCCGTTTGATCTCTGGCTCCGGTTGTTCCGGCACACTTTGTTCCGTCCCCTTAGTATACATATGGTAGCACGTGCCCTGCTGAATACGACCAGAACGACCTCTGCGCTGTTTCATTTCCGCCTGTGAGCACCACTCCTCAACTAACCGTGTAGAATTTGCCTGAGCATCAAAATGCACCTTTTTACCTCTTCCGCCATCAATTACAGCCACACAGTCCGGGATTGTGATGGAGGTTTCGGCGATATTGGTGGAAACCACGATTTTGCGAGTCTCCGCGGGCGCACCGCGGAATACCAATTTTTGCTCCTTCAGAGCTAGCGTAGAATGTAAGGGCAAACACCAACACCGGACGTCACGTGCACGGAATTCACTATTGATGCTAGCGATACATTTGTTGATTTCGAGCACCCCGGGCAAGAAGATAAGCACGGACCCCAGGTTGTTTTGCGCAGTAAGCGTGTTATCCACGTGAGCAGCCAATTTAGCTAGCAAGTCGTAGTTAGCCGTTCCGGTTTTGAAGAAATGAGCGTCTGCGTTTGGACGGATAATGTCGCCAGCAGAATTTGTCACTGTATAATCCAAATCTCGCAAGATTTCATCCAAATAAACATCACGAATTGGGAAAGTACGGCCCTCGATATGGATATGATTGACTGGAACACGGAAAAACCTCTCGAAAACCGCGGTATTGATGGTTGCTGACATAAGCACGATCTTCATCCGAGGGAACAATCCCATGATTTTCTTCAACACAATCAAGAGAAAATCTCCATCCACAGACCGTTCGTGTACTTCATCCACAAAGAAATATTCCACCGTATCGAGAACCGAAGTGTCACCGTCACTTAAAAATCCTTGCAACATTCGAAGAAGAACACCAGTGGTCACGAATGAAAGTCTTGTAGTTCGTTTAGTCTTGTTCTCTCCTCGAATAATGTAGCCAACTTCATCACCAACAGAACCAGTACGCTCATCGGAGATCCGTTCGGCTAATCCGATAGTAGAAATACGCCTTGGCTGCGTACACATCAAAGAAGTGGCGAATTGACCTCGACTGCTTAAATCATCAAGAATGAATTGAACAACCTGGGTGGACTTTCCTGATCCGGTTTCTCCTGTAATCAACGTGACTTTATTGCTGTTGATGGTGTGAATGAGATCTTCTCGTTTCTTCCATGCTGGAAGCTCTGCCCTTCTTTTCAAAGATTCCTTGTGTGCTGGTGATGATAAACGTTCTTTGTATGCATTTTCGAGCATTTCCATATCTTTTTGCAGAAGAACCCTGGTCCTCCGGCTCCGCACATCTCTGGCTTTCTCTGACTTTGCAGTATTATCCGCCATTTCTGACTTCTTGGCTGGTTCCACTGGCTGGCCAAGTGCACCCGGATCATCAATAATCCGAGGAATATTCTCCTCAAGCCATTCAACTATGGTAAGCAAAAATCCATGGCCTAAAAGTCCTTCTTCGATCACGTGACCAAGAACTTGTCTTACGATAGCCACTTTAATGTAATTGGCCACCTTGACTGCCTCTGAATTCACCACCATCTGAACGCCTGGCAATGTATAAGGGTATCCTTCACTTCGGAAAAGTCTCACCAGAAGCAATCCCGGTTTTAGCCCACGAACATTCAAGCTCACCGTGTAAATATCACGTGTATCACTTTCTCCACTCACTTTATTGGAACCAATCATTTCGATAGTATCCATTTCGTAAAGAAAGTCTTCAGTAGATTCGATATCTCCTTCCGGCTCAAATGCAACCAATTTCCACGTTAATGCCACCGCTGCTGCCCGGAAATCCCCAGGATATTCAGAAGCTACCTCCCGAATAAGATTCTTATCACAACCACTTACCGAAAGCCGTTGCAAGAAACTTTCTCCAGCAATATCCGTGGTGACTTTAACGCTGACGTCATTATCATCTTTTCCACGCTCAAAAAATGGCGGCAAATCGTCCTCGGGAATATGGAAAAGAAGCCATTCAAGTGCATCTGTGAGTGTATGAGTATATAAGAGAGCTTCTTGAACACGAGCAACACGAAATCCCATTTCCACAAGTCGTCTTTGTGTCTCTTCTTTGGATTTATCACTGTACCCATCTTTTGTCCACGTGATATGGCTTCTAATTTGTGCTTCCAATTGTGTTCTTGTTTCTGCTGGTATATCAAGAAATGGTGCGTTTTCCCATGCTTTTCTGCTGAACGGGTGCATTCCTTTATTCCCGGCTTGCTCCTTGTTCCCGGCTTGTCCTTTGTTCCGGGAATTTCCTGATTCTGTGGTTCCTGACGAAAACAGATTCCCCAGCTTTCCCTGTATAGAGCCCATCAGGATTGGCGCTGCTGCTGTCTTTGTCTTTGCCTCATTATTGATTCGAGCTTCTCTCTCTTTAGCAGCCTTAGCTCTTGCAGCCTGTTCCTCCAAATAGACTTGAAAAGGATTGGCATTATAAATGCGATCATGCTCTTTTTTGCTTGTTTTAAGCAAAGCCTGCCGTTTCTTCTCCAATTCCGTCCAGTAATCTCGGAAAATCACCGGAAGCACCATTCGGAGATTTTTAACATAGTTGATTCTGTGCATGGCATATGTAGCGGCAAAATGACGGGCCTCATTGGTAGTTTCTCGAGGCGGAAGTGTCTCTGTATCTGGCTTCATTTTGATATGGATAATTTCTTTCGTTTTGGGGTTTTCCCAGCTTAAATCAGCACATCCAATGAATCCTTTGCTGGTTTTGTGCATTTCGATATTGACACGATTCCATTTTTGTTTCTGACAAAATTCGAATAATAGCGTTGCTGGAAGTTTACCTGTCCATCCGAAATTGTCCCCAATGGCCAATCCACGTTGTGGTTTCAGGGTTCCGCTTTCTTCTGTTGGCTCGGTTGATTTATCTCTCTTTTTCGTCTTTTCTTTCACTGGTTCCGCCACTCCACCTTGTTTCTTCTTTCCTTTTTCCTTAGCCGGCTCCACAGGCGTAGGACTCTTTTTCTTCCCCATGGCTTCTTGACTAGATCAATTTCTCTAAAAAATTACCTGTAGGTATTTAGATCAATTTCATTAAATATCACCTAAAGGTATATGAAGGACGATGTTCTCGATGACGTTAAAAAAATGACACGGACAGGAATCGAACCTGCAACCCTTTGATTTGGAATCAAAAGCTCTGCCATTGAGCTACCGCATCAAACTGCATACAATACTCCATCGTGGCATTGTAATATATTGTGCATTACCGGATATCTTCCGATCATTGAAATAACTACAGTCTTATGAATGTTCTGTCCACTCCTTCAAGTCTTCCGGGGTGTCTGGTCTTCGAATGCCTGATCATGTCCTAAAGGGACTTTTTGCGGAGAAAGGTATACCCCAGATACCACACTATATCCACAGTGGTATGACTTCTGTCAAAACCTAACTCCTTTTCAAAAGCAGTGGTAACAGCCTCCTCAAACCCCTGCTTATCACCAGTGGCTTCAACATAATTATGGTACGAGCTGAATGTGGTCATGTACTTGATGAATGCAGAGAGTGATATCAGCTTTTTCTCAAGTTGAAGATCATCATGGGCAAATTCCACGGGTCTGCGAGGGTCTGGAATAAACTTCCGTATCTTGACATCTTTGAACAAATTCTGTGGGATGTGTTTATCCACAGAACGCAAAAAGTCTCTTAACACGGAACGTCCGGGCTGTTCCCAATGATCACGGAGCCACTTGGGGTCGCCGTAAGCAAACCTGGCGTATATATCAGTTGCAGCCTGGTTAATTTCGCCAGCAGAACGGGTTTCGTCATGGGGACCTGAGAATCCCACAAACACGGGGTCCACGTAGTACCAGTAGGCCAACACACCATTGGGTTTCAACATTGCAGCAGCTTTAGCAAAAAAAGAGTCTAGGTCTTGAAACCAATGGATACATTCAGCGGCGGTAATGAGATCAAAGGATTCAGGGTCTTTTTGCAAAGTTTCAACGGCTGCTTCTTCGAAGTGGATTCTAGTGGAGTCATCAATGCCCATTTGGCGCAAACGATCTTCTTTCAACTCATTTGCACTTTCGATCATAGCCGGCGATAAATCAAGCCCTAAAACGTAATCGGAGATATTAAGAAGTGGAAAAGACGCCACTCCAGTACCACAACCAAGATCAATAGTATTGGATACTTTATCGGCACCATAATACGTCAATAGCGTTTTATAGAAAGATGGCGGGTAGCTTGGTCTAAATGAATTGTAATTGATGGATTTAAATCCTGATTTAGCAAATGTGGACATGGTAATTAAAGTTAAAATAACATTGTGGGGAAATGCGCCTTTATATATCTATGGTGGGGAAAAGAGGAGTGCACAATAAGCGATGCTCGGCTCCGACCCTTGGAAGTAACCAGGAATCAAATACCAATTGAATTATGTTAATGTAAAATGTAGTGAGCTTAGTATAAGAGTGAATAAATAGTGTATAATGAGTATAGTATAGAATTAAATAGTGTATTATATAGTGTATGATGAAATTATAGTGTGTTATAGTGTATAATATATAAAGTATATTGTATAATATATATTGTATAGTGTTTATTAAATAGTGTTTAGTTGTAAAAAATCCTTTAGTGAGCGTATTTCTAGTACATTTTAGTGTATTATAGTGTATTATAGTGTATTATAGTGTATTATAGTGTATTATAGTGTATTATAGTGTATTATAGTGTATTATAGTGTATTATAGTGTATTATAGTGTATTATAGTGTATTATAGTGTATTATAGTGTATTATAGTGTATTATAGTGTATTATAGTGTATTATAGTGTATTATAGTGTATTATAGTGTATT
>JAJMHH010000097.1:0-22175 GCA_030582955.1 Osmozyma tolerans
AAAAAAAAAAAAAAAAAACAAAAACCAATAAATGTACATTTCATACATTTTCGTATCAAGTTACGTGCATTAAGTACCTGAAACACGCAGGGAGAGCTCACCGAGCTTAGCTCCGAGATAAAACCTCCCATGCCCAATTCACACAGTTGCAAGTGGGCGCATCACGTGAATATTCTTTCTGTGGGGTGCGTACACGAGAGCCCTGCGAAGCCGTAAATTGCACCTGCCACCAAAAGCCAAAAATGGTTTCACATATCATTTAAAGAGGAACATTGTTGCTACTATCGTTCCTCTTCGTAAATCTGGACCTTCTTGTCCCAAATCTCTCTCAATGGCTCGGTATCTAGCTCGCCTTGCCCCGTACAGTAATGGGCCCGGAGAGCCACACCGCGCGCGAACCTCAGGGGTTATCTACATTGCCAGCTCTGTTTACGAACACCCAAACTTCTACAACCATGGTCGAAGAAAAGGCTTACTTTAGCCATAAGTCTTCGGCTTCGCTCACGTGGCGCTTGGTCAAGTATACTCTAGCGATTCTGGCGGCCCTCGTGGTGTTGTCTCGTCTCCCCCACTTGCCCGTTATCTCCGTTCTGGATGATAACCACCATCCTGTCAAGTCGGTCTTGTCTGCCTTGGACAACAATTTGGCGGGCAACTGGTCGGAAAAATACACTGCTGAAGCTCATTTGCCTGGTACGAACTATGGCTTGGTCGAGTTCACCAGAGCCAAGTTCGCCGAGTATGGCTTGAAGACCGAGGTGGACACCTACGATGTGTACGTGAGCTACCCGGAAAGCCACCACTTGCACTTGCTTGACGCCAACGACTCCATTGTTTACAAGGCGCCCTTGAGGGAAGATGAGATCCCCGAGGACTCTACCTCCTTTGGCGACGGCTTGGTTCCTACTTTCTTATCTTACGCAGCCAATGGTAACGTGACTGCCCAGTTTGTGTACGCCAACTATGCCTCTAAGCAGGATTTTGAATATCTCGCTGAAAAAGGCGTAAATGTCTCCGGAAAGATCGTTGTGGCACGGTACGGTGGGATTTTCCGTGGACTCAAGGTGAAGTTCGCGCAGGACCATGGTGCCGTAGGTGTTTTGCTCTTCACCGACCCAAGCGAGGACTTTGGAATTACTCCCGCCAACGGCTACAAGCAGTACCCACATGGCCCCGCCAGACACGAAAGCGCTGTTCAGAGGGGTAGTGTGCAGTTCTTGGGCGGCGTTGGTGCCGCCCCAGGCGACCCAACCACTCCAGGCTACGCGTCTAAAGGTGACGTTGAGAGGAAGGACCCTCACGCCAGTATTGGTAAAATCCCCGCTCTTCCTATCTCCTACAGAGAAGTCGTGCCCATCTTGCGTCAGCTCAATGGCCACGGGCTCAAGTCGCCCAAAGAGTGGCACGGCGAGTTAGACGGCATCAACTATGATATTGGCCCCAATCCCTCTGCGTCGTTAAACTTGTACAGCAATCAGACTTTCAAGGTGACTCCGCTTTGGAACGTCTACGGTAAAATCGAGGGTGAGAAAAAAGATGAGGTCGTCATTCTTGGAAACCATCGCGATGCCTGGATCAAAGGCGGCGCAGGAGACCCAAATTCTGGCAGTGCTGTTCTCATCGAGGTTGCAAGAGCTTTGGGTGCTCTTCAGAAGTCAGGTTATAAGTTCAAGCGGACGATTATCTTGCAGAGCTATGACGGCGAAGAATACGGGCTCTTGGGTTCTACAGAGTTTGGCGAATATGCTGCCTCCAAATTGCAGAAGAAGGTCGTGGCTTATTTGAACGTTGATGTGGCAGTGAGCGGAAAGCGTTTGCATCTCGGCGCCTCTCCACTCTTGAATAAGCTCCTCAAAAAGGTTGCGAGATGGGTTCCATATCCGGAAGAAGGTGTCGGTCTGTTATATGATCATCATGCCGAGAAGTCAGGCGGTATCATCGGCAACTTGGGCTCTGGCTCCGACTACACGGTGTTTTTGGAACACTTGGGAATACCATCGGCCGACATTGGATTTGGCGGAACCAAGGGTGATGCTGTCTACCAATACCACTCAAACTACGATTCGTACCACTGGATGGCGCAGTTCGGGGATAAGGGGTTCAAGTACCACAACACAATGTCTAAGTACTTGTCATTATTATTGTTGGAATTGTCGAAACACGAAGTCATCGAGTTCTCATTGAAAGACTACGCAAACGACTTGCGCAAGTATTTCGAGCAAGTCAAGCACCTTGTGCCACACGCATGGTGGGACAAGCCCATCAGCGAGAAGGCAGCCGTTGACTACTTGTCTCTCGACGACGAGCATGAAGAGTACATGGCGGATGTCTCCAATGGAGTATACGAGGCAAGAGAGTTCCTCCCATTTAAAGAGCTCTTGCGCTTGTACAATTGCCCTCACATGGAGCACATGTTGATGCTCAATGCTGACCACCACAAAGAGTTGACGTTCGGCGACGTCATCCAACACACAGAGGCGCAATTGATCAAGTTGCAAGAAGAAGGGGCAGTTTTCGATGTCAAGAGTGACGAGTTGCAGACGGAGTTTGATAATCGTGGTGACTTGTCTTGGTGGCGGAGAATCAAGCTTCATTTCGACATTCGCCACCACAACAAGTTGGCGCAATACTACGAAAGGAACTTCCTCTTCTTCCACGGACTCCATGAGAGGTCATGGTTTAAGCACATCGTCTTTGCTGCAGGAAGATTCACCGGATACGGTGGACAGACTTGGCCCGGAATCAGGGAAGCCATTGAAGACGATGACATTGACCGTACTGTGAAATGGTTAGGAATAGCAGCAAAGGCAGCAAGAAAAGCAGCTAGCGTTTTGCTGCATGCCTGATTTAGACTTGAATTCCAGGCATGAATCAGGCATGAACGTCCCCCTATGCGTCTTCATCTACATTTTTTTTTTTTTTTTCCATCGTTAAGTGAAGCAATTCGTGCCTTACGTAAAGTATGATACTACACATAGAAGTCTGGGATGTGAAATGAGTACCGGGCTTTGTAAATTCATAATGCAACTTTGTTTTATTGAAGATTGTGTACCCCTGAAATTTTATATCTGTTGTCATCTGTTTGTGGGTTCGACAATCACTGTTGTTTTTCACAAAACTGTTTTCTTTCCCTTATCCTCTATATTATTTTTCTTTGTTTTCGTTTTGTGCTGGTATTTTGTTCACGAGCCGCATCGCGCCACCAAACAAGGAAGCCTTGTAAATAAGCCAGCATTCAGGCACATCTTTGCGCCTTACAACAGATGATGTCACAAGATGCCCTTTACGTTACTGATCCCGGTCCTTTTATTGATCTCTTCCCGCCGCATTTTTTTCAAAATAGAATTTTCTAGTTAAAGTCCATACATCTTATCAAATGTCGATTTCTCCGCTTTTTGTTGCACCAGCATTATTCCATCTTGGGTTTGCCGCCAACTTGGGAGGCTTTGATGACAGCGGCAACCAGACTAAGGACACAAAAGCCAACACCGAAAAGACAGCCCAGGCGACCCAGACGGCACAAACGGTACAAACGGCACAAACGGCACAAACGGCACAAACAGCACAAACAGCACAAACAGCACAAACAACCCAAACGGCCGTCCAGGTCACTACCGGAACAGAGACTGCCGCTACAGGCCCAAGCACATTCATCACGCGCACAGCGAGCCCTCTGGAGACAAAACTAGAGACGGCACAAACAAACTCGAAAGTCACATATAACCAATGGGGATTCACCGGGTCACAGTCAAAATGGAGCGACGCACAAATAACAGACTTGTCATCGGCAGCCTCGGGATCAACATCCAGCCAACACTCGTCCACCGCCACCATAAGTGGGAATAAGACTTCTGGAGCCATGCGTACCGCCGGGGCCGAACACTTGGGGTGGAAGACGACTGCTGTGTTGGTCACCATCACTGCATTGACCTTAGGTCTTCACACATGCTAACGTAGCACGATTGCATTCTAGAGAGCATTGACTGAGCCAATTGCTCCGCAATAATTTAATTGAACACATTCACTGGGGACAATTGCGTCTTGTAGCTGGTGCAGCCACTTCACGGCTTTAAATGAACCCGCGGTTCATCTGGTCCATGATAACCCTCTCGAACTTTGCTCGTAGATCGTTGATGCGAAGCAACAACCCAGCGCAGAGACTCTTCACTCGCTCATCAATGATCGAGTCCCAGATGGAGGTAAAGTAGCTGTCGATGGCAGACACCTGGTTGTGGAGCTGCGACACCACAAACTCGTCTTCAAGAACATCAAGCACGACGAAAGCTCCAGTAGCAAGCGACTCCAAAAGTCCTATATGGTCTCGTGAGGCACCAGGAAGAACGTCCACAAGAATTCCGCAGAATTCACCTGCCATGTCGTTGATGTCCAAAGCTGTCGGGTACGCAGCATGTAATATTAAAGAAAGCGTCTTGATATAGTGCGAGACCAAGTCCTCAGTATACGGCCCAATGTTAAAGCCTCCGCTTTGATACCATAATGCAACTAGTGGGAAGAAAAACTGCTTCCCGACGGTTTTCTTGAAAGTATCCTGGGCCTCTTTGCTCACCACTAGTGTCTCAGAGCCCGATGGCTCTTTCTTGCGGAGACTGGCAGACATTCTGAGGATTCGGCCGCCGGCAATCTCATCCTTGGCTGTTTCCGAAGCCTCATGCAATAACTCGTTCTGAATATTTCCTTCGATGGCTCTGTAGCCGTAGTCTTCAAACGTCGCTTTTTCACCTTGGAGAGCCAAGTACTGCTCATGCAACTTCTGCGGTAGCTGCTTGGAGGCAAACCTCTCTTGCTTGTAACTGGAGAACACGGCGTCGTCTTTGTAGCCCTTCAACTCTCGGCAAGAGAGCGACATTGCAGACAATAGACACAATCTCTGCTGGAGGGAGTAATCTCCGGTGAGAAGTAAATGACATAAGTGAGTTGTTACTAAAGGATAGCTCACAACGACACCAATGAGAGCATTAAGTTTGAGCTGCTCGAAGTCGTGGTCTTCGAATTGGTTCGTCAACCCCGCCAAAAGGCTTAGAAGGTCCTCGGCGTAAAACGACACCTCGTTTCCAAAGCCACTTTTCTGTCTGAGTAGGGTTGGGGCAGTAGCCAAGGCCACACGTCTCTTTTCGTAGGCCTGTTGGTCCTTCTTGTCCACACTGAGGTACGAGAGGAGCTCCTTGACGTAAATGGGGGGTAACACCGGCGGGCCCGACGACATGGTCGGATCATCCTCTTCGTCACTCATGGTTGCATCTTTGACCGCATAGCTGGATTCTTCTTGAAGCGACACAGGCTTGAGCTTCTTCTGGAGCTCATCCATGCCCACGTCTGGGTCTGCCTCCTCGACGTGAGGTGCGCTTACGATCTCCCATGCATCGGGTACAGACATGTCGCGGATACTAGTCACAGGATGGGGGAAGGCCACGCCAAGAGCTGAGGTACCAAGAGAGAAGATCTTGTCCTGTTGCGCATAGGTGCAGAGCTCATCAGCAAGGTAAACACCAAGCGACTTGGCCCTCTCGGATTTCGAGCTTAGCCTATTTGTCATGGCAGAGACAAATGCCGTCTGCTTGAGTACCTCCTGGAGTGTGCCCGTCGAGCAGAGGCAACAGAGACTTAGAAGCATGTGTGTTCTGAAACCCTGCTTGACGATCGGCTCCTCTGCGATCAACGAGGCGTTTCCCCAAGCGTTGAGCGCTTTGACCACAAGGGATGAGTAGTTGGGATCGTCTAGACCAGATCGCGCCATAAGAGCGGCTGTCAGATTGAGTTGGTGGCTATACTTGGCAACCACCTGGTCGCACATGAGCAGGTCCCATATGGAGCAGTCGAAGCAGTGCTTGAGTAGGGTCGTGAGAGCTGCAATGTAGTCATTATCCATGGACATGGGGCTCTTGAGATATGATACCTGCAAGTAGTGGAAGACTTTGAAGAGCATGATCTTGCGCTCGAACCTCTTCATAGACCGGATGCTTGTGGCCAACTGGGGCAAGTTTTGTGAAGAAAACATCACATCAAAGAATTGATGGGCAGAATGGGCGCTTACGGCCATAAGAGAGTGCGTGAAGGAGTTAATGATGGAGACTTCAACAGTTCCATTGAGGGACACAAGCTCCCGGGACAAGAATGACGCGTACGCGGAGGCATCACGACACACGGGCGGAATGTACGCGTGTGCATTTCTCATGCTCAATTCCCTTAGCACAGCAAAGCACTTCCCCATATATAGGAGCTTGTCTACCTCTTTCCATGATCCTTGCGATGGTGCCCACTTGGACAAGCACAGAAGGACGAGTCCCGGAGCAAGCATACGGTCGAGGAGATGCGTGTAAGCATCTATGACGCCGGCGGTATCGTAGGATGTGTCGGCCTTCAGATTTATAAGCATCTGTATGGTGGCCACAGTGTTGCCCAAGCCGACAATGTTCAGCATGCACTGTGCTAATAGCTGCTGGATCTCATGGGGAAGCTGCATGTACACCTCCACGACTGTGTGCTTCAAGAGGACCGAAACGACCAGAAGCTGCTCTACCGCTGACGGGCTCAGAAGATCCGCGTACGAGCGTAGCGCCTGATGTATGGTATGAGAGGCCGGCTGGTGCTTCAATGCCAGGACGATCTCATCCACTGAGGTCATTGTAGGAAATGGTGAGACAATGATAGCTGGGTGGTGAAAAAATCACAGGTACAGACAATGTAGACGTTAGGGAGAAGCAGATGATCAATTCGAAGTGTGGACCCAATGTAAGCCAGCTCCAGTCCGTCGCCGTGTACTTATGGATGTCAGGTCGGTGCTTTCTCGATGTGCAGGAGCGGTAGTACCTGGGACCACCCACGTCGCAAAAGCATTCCAGTGGAGACACTTCTCCGGACAGCAAATGTTGAGAGCTGTTTACAGGACGACAAGGCCATGGCATTCTGTCCGTACCGTTGCGCTGGTGCATGGGATCTTGGAGCAGAATCTCCGGGAATACTTCGAGAACACGCTGTTCCAGCTACAACGAGAAGGCCATGTGCCGCAGTTGAGGAAGGCCATGGAGATAGTGTACCTCCGAAAAACGCCGTTAATCAGCTTGGATGTGGAGGTGGACGAGTCACACCATGACCGCATCCTAGAGGTGGGTGTGTCCATGTATGACCCGGAGGGCCAGGAGACGCTGTTGATGCCTCACATCAACACTCTCCATTTCGTGTCCAAGGAGTACCGCAACAAGAGAAACTTCAAGTATGTTCCTGACCGCAAGTTTGGCTACAATGGCGCCTTCACCCATGTTCTTCCGCTCGCCGACCAGAGAGACTTCTTGCGGGAGTTCTTCACGAATTGTTTCCAGGAGCGTGGTGCCGTGTTGGTGGGCCACGCATGCAGTGGCGATATCAAGTGGATCAGGCTGATGGGTGTGCCGATTCCGGAGGAGCCTTTCGTCATTGACACGCTCAAAATCCAGGGCTACTCGCGAGCTGCGGGCAAAACGTTGCGAGATCTCCTTCGCCAGCTGGACATTCTCCACGCCAACCTTCACAACGCATCGAACGACGCCTACTACACGCTCCTATCTGCATTTACCTTGTTGGACCCGGCGCACCGCCGCAGGCTCCGATTGGACACGTATTCGGCTGCGAACCCGCTCGAAGGCATGTCCCTGAAAGAAAAACGCGTCGCTGCCTACAAGAAGAAGTTCTCCGATCGCGCTGAGTTGCTAATGGTGCCGCCCGCGGTGGGTGACTACGACTTTGGCGTAACCAACAGCAGACGCGTCGTGGACGAGGGCCCGGAGCTCACTCCAGAAGAAAGAGACAAGCTAGCATTGGAACAAGCGGCGGCTGAGGTCGACCGCACGGCTAAGATGATGGATAGTTTCATGGGCCGCTAGCACAAAGTAGGGAAAAATGAAAACGATAAACGAAATACGCCAGAATATGACACCACCACCACCGAAGTAAGTGCATCTCCACTATACGCGCTACATGCAGGCAGAGATGATGAGTCAAAGCAAGGCGGACGAGGGCAGCAGGAGACTTCGGAACAACTGAATAGAAGAATCACAATGGCAGCAGCAAAGAAGGCAGCAGCCAAGAAGGCTGTTGAGCCCACTTTCCAATATGCGCGCTCCCTGAGTAAGTACAAGTTTGGCGCCCATGTGTCGCTGGCCGGAGGTGTGTCCAAGTCCGTGACCAATGCTATGGACATCGGGGCCAATGCGTTTGCTCTCTTTCTCAAATCGCCTTCACGTTGGACCGGTCCAGCAATATCAGACTCGGAGGCGGCCGAATTCAAAAGACTCTGCGAAAAGTATAAGTACAATCCCAGAACAGACGTTTTGCCACACGGGTCTTACCTTATTAACTTGGCCAACACGGACGAGGAAAAGGCCGAGAAAGCGTACGGCGGGTTCTTGGATGACTTGAAGAGATGTGAGTTGCTTGACATTGGCTTATACAATTTCCACCCGGGTTCGAGCCTCGATGGCGTCCGCCAAGAAGCACTTGAGCAGCTCGCTCGCAACATCAACAGAGCTATCAAAGAAACTTCGTTCGTGAAGATCGTCCTTGAAAATATGGCGGGCCATGGCAAATTGATAGGATCAGACTTGCACGACTTGCGGAAAGTGATAGACATGGTAGATGACAAGTCCCGCATTGGCGTATGTGTGGACACGTGCCACACTTATGCCGCTGGTTACGACATTTCTGACGAGCTGTCGTACAACCTGTTCTGGGCCAAGTACGATGAGATCGTTGGGTACAAGTATCTCTGTGCTATTCACTTGAACGACTCGAAGGCCCCGCTCGGTGCGAACAGGGACCTTCACCAGCGGTTGGGCTACGGGTTCTTGGGGCTCGAGCCTTTCCGTTTGATCGCCAACGACGCAAGGTTGCACGATATACCTATCATTTTGGAGACGCCGGTGGGGAAAGACGACACCATTTATGGAGAAGAGATCAAGTTGCTCGAATGGTTAGAAGGTCGGGCTTCTGATGAAGCGGATATGACTGCAAAGAGCTCCGAGTTAAGCGCTTTAGGTGCTAAGGAGAGAGCAGAGCAATTGAAAAAGTACGAGGCCAAGGTAGCTAAGAACAAGAGGGCCCCTGCCAAAGACATTCTGAACATGTTGTCCAAGAAACGTAAGAAGCAGGAGACAGACGAGAAAGTTGAGACAGATGAAAAAGACGAGAAAGACGAGAAAGACGCAGAGAAAAAATAGAGTGGGCTCTTCTGAGAATTGACAGGAAAGACAACCATCAATGACTTCAGCATTCGTCGATCATTATTCGAAGCGAATACACTGAGTTATAAATTTATCAAATGCTTCTCGTAGTCGTAGAGTCCTTCAACGTTGTGCCGAGCAGCCATGTCACGTGCCCATAGTGTTGAAGATGTAAACGCAGAGGGAGAGAAAAAAAAAAAAAAAAAAGTATCAAGAAGTCGAAGAAAAACAAAAGGCAACACTTCAGCCCTTCCGACATTTTCGTCATCCCATCGGATCAATTAGCTTTTACAGTCATTCCACTGTCTACCGCAAAGCTACTCATCTTGATTCATGTTCGGAAGTCAGTCCAATACAGGATTTGGCGGTTTCAGAGGCGCTGCGGGAGGATCCCCATTTGGCGGTGGAAACACCACAAATGCTTCACCATTCGGTCAAGCTTCCAATAACACCGGCAGTGCTTTTGGCTCTAATACAGGCGGAAGCGTCTTTGGAAACAACTCAGGAAGCTCTGGTTTCGGTTTCGGCTCTTCTGGCTCCGCCTTTGGCGCTAACAACCAAGCATCAACCGGCGGAGGCGCCTTTGGCTCTGGCAACTCAGGTTTTGGATCCTCTGGTGGCTCCGTGTTCGGCAGCGCAAACCAAAACAATACCAATGCCTCTCCTTTTGGTGGCAGTACTGCGGGCACAAGCGCTTTTGGCGGCAGTGGCTCTACAGGAGGATTGTTTGGTGCTAGCAACTCTAATGCATCAAAGCCATTCGGCTCTGCTTTCGGCTCCACTCTGAACAACACTGTTTCGCCCTTCGGTGGTGGTGTTGGTGGATCCGCTTTTGGTGGTGTGGGTGGCTCCGATGTCAACAACGGTACAGCAACCAAACCCTTTGTGCCTTTCCAAGAGAAGGATGCCAACGGTACGAACTTTTACCAGAACATCTCCAATATGCCCGAATACAAAAACTTTTCTTTCGAGGAGTTACGTCTCAAGGACTACGAGCAAAATAGGCGCTACGGCACTGGCAACACTGGTGCGGCTGGATTTGGCGCTTCCCAACCGTCGGGCTTTGGCTCTGCCTTTGGCCAGCCGAGCGCAAACACTGGCTCTGCGTTTGGAAGCACGTCATCTCCATTTGGCCAAAGTAACACCGGAGGCGGCTTCGGCTCTGGCTTCGGTCTGAACAACAATACCAACACTGGATCCATCTTTGGCCAAAATAACAATAACGCTTCCCCATTCGGCCAAAGTAACACCGGCTCTGCTTTTGGTAATGCCGGCGCTGGTGCCGGCGGTAGTGCTTTTGGAGGAGGCACTTCTGCATTTGGGCAAAACAAACCCGCTACAGGTGGATTTGGGGGTGGCGCATTCGGCCAATCTAGCAACAGCGGATTCGGCCAGGGAGCATCTGCATTTGGTGGTGGCTCGGGCTTTGGTGCCCAGAATAACACCAGCTCACCCTTTGGTGGTGGAGCCACTGGTGGTGGTTTCGGAAGCACCAATAACACGTCTTCCGTGTTTGGCCAGAACAAACCAGCAGGAGGAGGTCTCTTTGGATCCGCCAATAATAATACAAGTACCGGAGGTGGTCTTTTTGGATCTAACACTGGTATGAACAACAACCAGAGCAGCACGTCAGCCTTTGGCCAAAACAACAATACAGCTGGCGGTGGCCTTTTCGGCGGGGGTGGCTCCTCAGCTTTCGGTAAGCCAGCTGGTTCGACTGGTGGTGGTCTTTTTGGCTCGAACAATAACCAATCCACTGGGTTCGGTTCTGGTGGTGGCGGTTTATTCGGTCAGAACAATAATACCAATCAAGCTGCAGGTGGTGGAGGTGGTCTTTTTGGATCGAACAACAACAACAATAATACTGGCGGAGGCCTCTTTGGAAGCAGCAATCAAAGTAATACTGCAGCCCCTGCTTCTGGTGGAGGCCTTTTTGGCAACAATAATCAAACCACTAGCGGAACCACTGGTGGAGGCCTTTTCGGTAGTAAGCCTGCCACTGGAACTGGGGGTGGTCTTTTCGGCAGCACCAACAACCAGCCTGCTACTGGAGGCTTTGGCGCAAATCAGAGCAGTACTGGTGGTGGAGGCTTATTCGGAAACAAGCCTGCTGCACCAGCTGGTGGAGGCCTCTTTGGTCAGTCTAATAATAACAATACTTCAACTGGAACAGGTGGCGGGCTATTCGGCCAAAACAACAATACCTCCACAGGCACTGGAGGCGGCCTTTTCGGCAGCAACGCGAACAACTCTGGTACTGGAGGCTCAGCTTTCGGGGGCGCCAGTAACACAAACTCGGGTGGTTTGTTCGGAAATAAGCCATCGACTGGTTTTGGCTCACTGACTGGGGGCGGTCTTTTCGGATCGAACAATAATAATAACACGAGCAACTTTGGGAACAATACAAACACCAACACCGCAGGCACTGGAGCATCAGGATTTGGTGGTGGCTCCTTGTTCGGTGGACAGCAGCAGCAACAACAGAACCAGCAAAACCAGGCACAACAGAGTCTAGCCAACATCGGCGCTGCTAACCCATATGGCAACAACCAGCTCTTCCAGAGCATAACCAGCAGCAACCAAAACTCTTCACAAGGTAATGGAGACTCACTTCCTGCTGTTACGGTCACCCGTCCACCAAAGAAGCACGTTACCTTGGGTAGTGCTCATAAGGTGGCTCCGCTTTTCGTGCCAAACAAAAAGGTGGGAAGACCTGCCAGTGTTTATGTTGCATCGGTGACAGAAAGCCGAGGCGAAAAGAAAGCTCTTTTCAACGACGAGACCGACAGTGCGCTCATCTCGTCCAACATATTCACTCCAAAGGTTGACTACAAGAAGCTTGTTCTCAATGGTGCAAGAGAAGCTAATAATGGACTTCTGCTCGCGCCAGGCCCACAGCAGAAACCGAAGCAGGTGTCGTTTACTGTGGAGAGCGAGGAGAAAGCCGAGGAGCCTAGAAAGATGCTTACTTCCGAGAAGATGGAGGAAGTCGATGATGATGGCTACTGGACGTCGCCTCCTTTGTCAGACTTGAAGGCTAGATCCTTGACGGACTTGCGCCAGGTGGAAAACTTCACCATCGGCCGCAAACACTACGGGCAGGTGAAGTTCCTCAAGCCAGTCGACTTATCAGCATTTAACCTCGATGACATATGCGGGAATATCGTCATCTTCGGGTCCAGGAACGTTGTTCTTTACCCTGATGACGACAAGCCAAGAGAGGGAGAGGGCCTCAACCTTCCTGCAGAGGTGACTCTAGAAGGGTGCTACCCAATTAACAAAAAGACCAAGCTCGCCATTCTAGATACTAAGGACGAGATGGTGAAGAAGCATATTGAGAAGTTGAAACAGCTTCCGGACATGACGTTCAAAAACTATGATCCGCCATCAGGGAACTGGACATTCACTTTCGAGCATGTTTGAGCGGTGCGAACGTTCTTCGCGAGACGCGTACTGCATAATACCACCAAAAGGGTGTTGCGCGTGTTACACTCGGACACCCCATCACCTCCAGACCACAAACCTCCAGTGTCATCATAACAAAATCGAGAAAGAATGGGTGTCAAAGGTATGCAATGCGACAAATAGTGGGCCTCGTGCTCTGTAATATAATGTATATTTTGATTGCACGTGCACAGTGAGAGCATTCGTATTAACATCAGGACTTAACCAGTTGATCAAAGAGCATGCCCCAGATGCCCTCAAAGAGTTGACTATGAAGAACCTCTTTGGACGCAAAGTCGCCATAGATGCTTCGATGTGCTTATACCAGTACTTAATTGCCGTGAGACAGCTGGACGGGCAGCAGTTGTCATCGGAAGATGGCGAAACAACGTCACACTTGCTGGGCATGTTTTATAGGACAGTCAAAATCGTAGAGAGCGGGATGAAGCCAGTGTACGTCTTTGACGGGAAGCCACCAGTACTCAAGGGCGGAGAGTTGGAGAAGAGAATGCTCAAGAAGGAAGAAGCGTTAAAGCAGCTTGAAGAGTTGAAGGAAACCGGAACGGCAGAGGAGCTTTTGAAGCACGAAAAGAGAACGGTGAGAGCGTCCAGAGACCAGAACGCTGAGGCCCAGAAGCTACTTGAGCTCATGGGCATCCCCTACATAATTGCACCATCTGAGGCGGAGGCACAATGTGCCGAGCTAGCACGCAGTGGCAAGGTGTTTGCAGCAGCTTCTGAAGATATGGACACTATCTGCTACGAGCCACCAATGCTCTTGAGACACTTGACTGTTGCGGAGGCGAAGAAGATGCCGATAGACCAGATTGAGTACGAGAAGGTGTTGGAGGGCTTGGGCATGGACAAGTCCACCTTTGTGGATCTCTGCATCTTGTTAGGATGCGACTACTGCGAGACCATCAAGGGCATAGGTCCAGTGACGGCTTTCAAGCTTATAAAAGAGCACGGATCGCTTGAGAATATCGTCAAGTGGATCGAGAACAATCCAGACAAAACCAAGTATAAGGTCCCAGAGAACTGGCCCTGGACGGAGGCAAAGGAGCTCTTCATGAACCCCGAGTTGGCTAGCCCCGAGGACATTAATCTCAAGTGGAACGAGCCCAATGTCGACGGTCTTGTGGAATTCATGGTGCAGCAGAAGGGCTTTAATGAGGAGAGAATAAGAAACGGAGCAGAGAAGATCAAAAAGGGGCTCAAGGGCGGGGTGCAGGGCAGACTCGATGGGTTTTTCACTGTGGTGAAGCTGACGCCTTCGAAGCGGAAAGCGGAGCCGAAGAAAGGCGGAGCCAAGAAGACCAAGAGCAAACGTTGAAATCTCTCCCTTTTACTAAATCTCTTTTTTTTTTTTTTTTTTTTTTTTTTTTTCGCCTTCCTGAACATTGTTCTCGGAGGTATCGGAGAGAGCATGTCACAGCCTATTCTTCAGGCATGATTCGAAGTATGCAATGTTGTGCGCACAAAGCTTGCGCGGAAAAACCCAAAGAGGAATATCTCCGTCGGTCTTCACGGTTGCGGGTAATGTCCAGATTAACCCATAAAGAGGGGTTTTCTCCCGGTTGATGCTATTGTCCACCTTACTAGATAGTGCATTTCCCTAAACAGCACATCACCGAGAAAACACAATAAGCAAGAATGTCATTGTCAAACTACCACAAGCTCGGAGATTCCGGTCTCAATATTTCCAAGATCATTGTCGGATGCATGTCGTACGGATCTAAGGACTGGCTTGACTGGGTTATCGGAGAAAAGCAAGAGGTGTTCAAGATTTTGAAGGCCTGTTATGATGCAGGGTTGAGAACTTTCGACACGGCAGATGCATACTCCAATGGTGTATCTGAGAAACTCTTGGGTGAATTCTTGCGGGAATACAAGATTCCCAGAGAGAGGGTTGTTATCCTCACCAAGGTGTTCTTCTTAGTCGATGAAAGCGACCCTGGTGCACAATTCATGGACCCCAAGTACGAGAATGACGCCGACTGGGGTAACTCAAAGGGCTTGTCCAGAAGATACATTCTTGAAGCAGTCAAGAAGTCTGTCGAAAGGTTGGGCACGTACATTGACGTTTACCAGATCCACAGACTTGACCACTCCACTCCCAAAAAAGAGATCATGAGAGCTTTGAACGACGTTGTTTCTCAAGGCTATGCTCGGTACATTGGTGCTTCAACTATGAGAGCCGTTGAATTCGCCGAATTGCAGTTTATCGCCGAACAGAATGGCTGGTTCAAGTTCATCTCCATGCAGAACTTCTACAACTTGCTTTACAGAGAGGAGGAGAGAGAAATGATCCCCTTCTGCCAGGAGTCTTCGTTGGGCAAGGTGGGGTGCATTCCTTGGTCGCCAATCGGTCGTGGGCTTTTGGCCCGTCCATACGGATCCCTGGGTACTAGAAGCTCGGAGAATGATAAGTACACCAAGGCATTCGGTTTGGACAATGGCAGAGAGTCGGAGAAAAAAATTGTCGACAGAACGGAGGAGATTGCTAAGAAACATGGCGTTGCCATGGCTACAGTTGCAACCGCTTGGGTTATCAGTAAGGGTCATTCTCCCATTGTGGGCATCAACAAAGTTGAACGTGTCGCAGATTGCTTGAAGGCGCTTGAGTTCAAGTTGTCTGATGAGGAGATTGCCTATTTGGAGGAACCCTACACTCCTATGAATGTTGTGCTTTAAGCTAAAACAATAAATGGTAACCATAACTAAGAGAACCAGATATACTTTTGTGTGGGGCATTGTTTTTGAATTGCCCGATGGCGGACGTAGGACCGATGAGCGGGAAATTGTGCGCGCGTATGGCCAAAGAAAGTAATCTCCGAGACATTAAAACTGGGGTTTCTCCGTTGCCCCAATATTTAAAGACAGCTACCACCGCCCTATTTGCCACCCACCAATACAATATCTATCATAATGTCAGTATCAAACTACCACAAATTAGGAGACTCCGGTCTCAGTATCTCAAAGCTCATCGTTGGATGCATGTCCTATGGGTCCAAAAAGTGGGCTGACTGGGTCATTGAGGATAAACAAGAAGTGTTCAAGATTTTGAAGACCTGCTACGACGCGGGATTAAGAACCTACGACACAGCAGACGTTTACTCTAATGGTGTATCTGAGAAACTTTTGGGTGAGTTCTTGAAGGAATACAACATTCCAAGACAGAGAGTGGTGATTCTCACCAAGGTGTTCTGTCCAATTGACGAAAGCAACCCCGGGGCACAATTCTTTGGCCCTGAATTCCAAAACGATGCAGACTGGGGTAACTCAAAAGGTTTGTCTAGAAGATACATCTTTGACGCTGTCAAGAAGTCCGTGGAGAGATTGGGCACCTACATCGATGTCTACCAAATTCACAGACTTGATCGCGAGACTCCGAAAAAGGAAATCATGAGAGCCTTGAACGACGTTGTTTTGGAAGGCTACACCAGGTACATTGGAGCCTCAACCATGAGGGCCGTGGAGTTTGCTGAATTGCAGTTCATTGCTGAACAAAATGGATGGTTCAAGTTCATCTCAATGCAAAATTTCTACAACTTGATCTACCGAGAGGAAGAAAGAGAGATGATTCCTTTCTGTCAGGAATCGTCTTTGGGTAAGGTCGGGTGTATTCCATGGTCGCCTATTGCCCGCGGTGTTTTGGCGCGTCCATATGGTGCCGCAGGAAACAGAGGCGGAGAGAACGATCCATACATCAAGATCTTTGGCTTAGGCGATGAGAACTCCCCGGACAAGCAAATCATTGACAGAACGGAAGAGATCGCAAAGAAACACGGTGTGGCCATGGCTACTGTTGCCACTGCGTGGGTTATTAGCAAGGGTCACTCTCCAATTGTTGGTATCAATAAGGTGGAGCGTGTGGCGGACTGCTTGAAGGCACTCGAGCTCAAGTTATCTGCAGAAGAGATCGAATACTTGGAAGCTCCGTACAGCCCCAAAAACTGCGTGCTTTGATGCACTCCTCTACATAGTTAGGTAATGAAATCATAAATTAAGCTTTGGTACATGTGTTCTCACGGCCGGCTCATTCGGATACGATAAGTTGCCTTGCGTATGATGCGGATGGACCGGCCCTGCTGAGCCCATGGTTGCGCACATCATCGACCGAAAAGGGTAATCTCCGGGGAACTGCCCTTAAGGTTACGCCGTTCAGCCTCTTATTTGAAGACAATGCTGCCCTGATTGCTTATCCATACCTTTTTTTCTCTATACAATGGACGTTTCAAACTACCACAAACTCGGAGACTCTGGTCTTAGTATCTCAAAACTTATTGTCGGATGTATGTCCTTTGGTTCCAAGAAATGGGGTCAATGGGTCATCGAAGACAAGCAAGAGGTGTTCAAGATCTTAAAGGCATGCTATGACGCAGGCTTGAGAACCTACGATACCGCCGACATCTACTCCAATGGTGTTTCTGAAAGACTATTGGGTGAGTTCTTGAAGGAATACAATATCCCAAGACAAAGAGTCGTTATTCTTACCAAGGTGTTTTACCCAATCGACGAGGAGAACATCGGCAACTTGGGCCCAACCCATTCTTTTGAGAACTGGGTCAACTCCCAGGGTTTGTCCAGAAGGTACATCTTTGACGCTGTCAAGAAGTCTACCGAGAGGTTGGGTACCTACATCGACGTGTACCAGATCCACAGACTTGATCGAGAGACTCCTAAAAAGGAAATTATGAGAGCTTTGAACGATGTCGTCTTGGAGGGATACGCCAGATACATCGGAGCCTCAACCATGAAAGCAGTGGAGTTCGCCGAGTTGCAGTTCATTGCTGAACAGAACGGTTGGTTCAAGTTCATCTCCATGCAGAACTACTACAACTTGCTCTACAGAGAGGAGGAGAGAGAAATGATTCCATTCTGTAATGATTCTTTCTTGGGCAAGGTTGGATGCATCCCATGGTCGCCAATTGCTCGTGGTGTCTTGGCCCGTCCTTACGGTGTGCAATCGACTAACAGAAACTCCTCGAACGATAGCTACATCAAGAGTATCGGCTTGGAAGATTCTGAGGCGTCGGATAAGGAGATCATCAACAGAACGGAGGAGATTGCCAAGAAGCACGGCGTGCCAATGGCCGCTGTCGCCACTGCTTGGGTTGTCAGCAAGGGTGCTTCTCCAACCGTCGGCATCAACAAGGTCGAGCGTGTGGCTGATTCTTTGAAGGCCCTTGAGCTCAAGTTGACCGAAGAAGAGATTGCCTACTTGGAGGAGCCATACGTCCCAAAGAAGGTCGTGGAGTAATTTATCCCGCTTTTCCAGTAGCGTGGAACCTTCAATCAAAGTACTTGTATTTTTCGCTTGATGAATTACAACTTTTACTTCCGTCTTAAAATGTATTGAAAGGCTACTTGGCCACATTATTCTCTACTCTTTGGCTTCTTCTTCTCTGCCTCTTCCTCCTTCTCTGCCTCGATCGCCTCAACGTACTTGGAGATCTCGTCCACAGACAACTGAACAATGTTGTTGTGGGGCCTCAACACAGAGATTTCGATGTTCTTGGCACCTGTTTGCACAACCTCCAATAGAGATTTGACGGTCAACTTAATGGTATCTTCATCCGACAAGTTCTCCTCGTAATTCTTTTCCAAGAACTCGCTGACTGTCTTGGCCGACCTACCGATAGCATGTGCCTTCCATGCATTGAAAACTCCACTGGGCTCGGTTTGGAATAATCTTGGTGTGGCGTCGTTGGCGTCGAAGCCTGCGATCATTGTTGCGATACCGAATGGTCTGACACCACCTGACTGAGTATATCTCTGTTGCACACCAGCAACATATTTGGTGAGGTACTCTATGGTCACAGAGTCCTCCAAGTTCAACTTGTGGGACTGCGCCTCGACACGGGCTTTGTCAACCAAGATACGTGCATCAGCATTAAGTCCAGCAAATGTCAACATTACATGGTTATCGATCTTGCAGATCTTGGAGGGCGTAATCCTGGGATCTTGTAGTTTCAACGTAGTTCTCTTTTCACATCCCATCACAACGCACGATTTTCCCTTCACGCCAACGGCAGACATACCTCGTTTCACTGCTTCAGAAGCATATTCGACCTCTAAGATGTTAGTACAATCATTCTTTTTACCTTTTCAAAGGGATACCGGGAAGGAAAATAGAAATTGGATAACTTGCCATCCGTAGACATGCGTCATCTTCGGAGGCTTCCGGACAACAGGACGACAAGTGGTAGTGGCAAATCTGGTTGGTATTCAGAATACATACGAAAAACATGGCCATCGGGGCTAGGAGGTTAGTATTGGAATCAAAAGTAGGACACGAGCAACAATCAACATACGAAAAAATGGACAAAGCACTATCGTAGCCAGACATTGATAAGATGCTATTATGGTAAAGAGTGGGGCTGTTGAGATTATGGTGGCCAGGATTGTTCGCCTCTCGATTACTGGTACTGCATATTGTTCTAATTGTATTTGGTCGGTGCTGGACCTCTAAAGAAGCACTTGTTGAAGTATATGAGAGATCAGACAGTATATAAGTTGATATATAAGATAACACGTTCGCTTTATCTCGATCAAAAGTACATTGTGGGCTAAATCCAGTGCAGAGGGCGTTCTCGCAAAGAGAATTTCCATCACGTGCGGAGCTCATTATGCGTCTCGATGTTGCGGTAGAACAACAGACCTAAGATTAAAGCATGGGCGCCCAAGCAAAACCACAAAGAGTGAACCGGGACCACTATGCGAGAACATCGTTCCTTTTCCACGCTGCAAACTTTCACCTTGAGCAAGGCAACCCGATTTTGGCCAGATCTATGACTCGCGGATTGGACAACGTCGCCAAAAGAACAGTGCTCAAGCTACTGCCACATCTTAAACGCAGTATGTGCAAGAAATGTCAGATGTTAATGGTGCCTGGGCTCACATGCTCCATAAAAATCCAAAATGAACTGAAGAAGGGCTCGCCCAAGGCAGAGGTGTTGGTATGGACTTGCAATGAGTGTTCTTCAATACGGCGCTTTCCGTTCGGCAAGAACCACAACCACACCCTTTTCTGTGATTCTGCCGTGGTTGTTGAGCAGCTGTGATGTGTGAGAAGGAGGGAAGCTTCAGCATTCAGCAGGATTCCTCCAGGCGAGGGTCCCTAGTAGAGCCCCATTGCGTGTGCGGTAAATAGACACTAAATGAATCTGGATTCCCGCTGGAGACGGCGTCTAGGTGGCTGGACACGAGAGCCCACATATCCGTACTTAAAACCGATCTCATGGGCAAGGATCTCGCCAAAACCGAGCATGATACCGTTAATGAAAGGGAGGACCAAGTTTATAGCGCCTTTCCTCAAGATATCCAATAAGCTAAACTGGATAACGACTGGCTTTGTATTCGACTGCGTGACCTCCTCATTCGTTTCGAGCAGGGTTTCGTCCAGTTGCTGTTGGTGGAGCTTTTCACCAAGAATTTGGTGCGGATCGGTGATGTCCTCGTTTGGATGGCTGATATTGAAGGCCAAGTCCTCTGCGTGCAAGGGAATGGCAGGATTCTGATCGGACAAATTAAGCGAAGCGTAAGCAGACATTATGAATCTCCATATAATAGGGTTAAAGGTGGTGAGTTTCCACTGTATATGAAGGAGTGCACGGGCGCGAAAGCGTTGGAGTATTGCACCACAGGGACAGAATAAGAGAATAAGTGGAAAGGCAAGAGCGAATATAAAAACACAAAAACGAACTGCAAAAAAAATACAATAATAACAATGAAGCAAATTGTATAACAACGAAGTAGAGCAAAACACAAAGGAAATATTAAACAAATCAAAACTTTTAATCGAGGGCTTTACTAGGGTCAAGTATTCATGGATGCATTAATCATGGCAGTCTATGTCTATGTAGCTTCGCGTGGTCGCGCTTAGTTGGTCTTCACACCAACACTCTTGTTGCTCTTCAATCTGTTCTCAGTCAAAGCAGCAATCACTGCAGCGCCAACACCAGAACCATCCTCAGCTGGAACAATGACAATTGGGTCTTCCTCATCGTCGGCCCATCCGAAGATGTCACGCAAGCCCTTGGCAGCTCTCTCCTTGAAACCAGGGTACTTCTGATACACAGAGCCGTCGGCAGCACAGTGAGCAGTCTTGTAGCCTCTCTTTCTGCAGATAGCGGCAATACCACACACAGACAATCTGGCGGATCTCTCGCCGATCAACTCAGCAACTCTTCTGATGACCTTTCTCTCAGGAACGGTGGTCTGGATACCCAAGTGCTGGGCGAAGAGGTCAGACACATCGGACAAGTTCTCGAATGGGTCCTCCTCGATACGAGCAGGGAAAGAAGTGTCCATGATGAAAGGCTGGTGCAACTTAGACAAGTCCTGGTTCTTGAAGAGCAACTTCTTCTCATCGGCCCACTCGACCAAGATCAATCTCAACACCTCACCCAAGTAGTAACCAGAAATCATCTTCTCAAAAGACTGTTCACCTGGTCTTGGGGACTCCTTGTCGATGATGACATCGTACTTGGTTCTTGGCAACACATAGTGCTCGTTGTCGAAGGAGCCGTACTCACAGTTGATGGCCATTGGGGTGTTTGGGGAGATGTCATCTTGGTACTTACCCTCCAACTTAGGGATGTCGCCACACACATCGTAGTAGGCACCGTTGACACCAGTACCGAAGATAAGACCCATCTTGGCCTCAGCATCTGTGTACATGGAAGCAACCAAAGTACCGGTGGTATCGTTGATCAAAGCAACAACCTCAACAGGGACATTGACCTTGGCGATGGCGTCTTGCAACATTGGCACCACGTCCTTACCCTCAACACCAGCAATGTCGAAGCCCTTGGTCCATCTCTGCAAGTAGCCTTCGGTGATTTTGTCCTGAGAGGCTGGGTAGGAGAAGGTGAAACCCAATGGCAATGGGGCATCGACACCATCAGGGAAGAACTCGTCGACGAACTTCTTCAAGCAGTCGGCGATGAAAGACCACAAAACCTCCGAAGTCGATGTTCTCATGTCCTTTGGCAATGGGTACTTGGACTGGGTGGTGTCGAACTTGTGGTTACCCAAGAGGCTCACCAACACGACTCTCAAGTTGGTTCCACCCAAGTCGATGGCCAAGTAGTCACCAGTCTCGTTACCAGTAGGGAAGTCGAGGACCCAACCAGGGATCATAGGAATGTTACCACCCTTCTTGGACAAACCTTTGTTCAACTCGGACACGAAGTGGTCTGTGATTTTGGACAAGGTCTCGCCAGAGACTGTGAGCTGGGACTCGATTTCATGGATCTCGTTGAGGAGTTCTTGGGGCACGTCGGTGAAGGTACCTTTTCTGTGCTGAGGTGGCTTTGGACCCAATCTAACCATATTGTCAGGATCAATGGATTTAACTGAGGCTTTTGAGGAGGAAGATTCTTTTCAAGTAGAAAGAACTAAAAAGAAACGTATTAGAATGAAAGACTTATCTTGATATAAAAAGTCTTAAGAACTTTTTTTTTTTGTGAAAACTTTTTTTCTTATTCAGCGACGGAGAACAGGGACTGAAAA
>JAJMHH010000098.1:9917-38795 GCA_030582955.1 Osmozyma tolerans
TTTTTTTTTTTTTTTTTTTTTTTTTTTTTTTTTTTTTTTTTTTTTTTTTTTTTTTTTTTTTTTTTTTTTTTTTTTTTTTTTTTTTTTTTTTTTTTTTTTTTTTTTTTTTTTTTTTTTTTTTTTTTTGCTTTTTTATTGTCTCCATTTTCATCTATTCTTCGTCAAAAAGTGTTGGTCTTGACGATATAACCGATAACCCTTGGAGCTTCCCCCCTTTACTTGCTCCACCAAACGCTGCCTTGCCGCTTGTTGAAGTGACGCTTTGTTTGTCCCTTTTCGTAAGCTTCTCGTTAAAAAGATTCATTTGATCAAGCTTGTCTTCCAACATCTTGATTTTATCATATGCTGTTTTGAGCTCCGCATTTTGTGAAGACGTTAACTTGGTGATCATCTCCCGTAGCTCGTCTCTTTGAGACCTGAGATTCATGAGTTCCGCCTTATCTGCCTCTCGCTCAGGGGTCAGACTGCGACGGAAGAGATGAAGTGACTTCTTATCAAAATCTTGAGACAGCAGTCTTTGACTCTCCTCCCCAAGTCTTTTTGTCGATGTCCCAGACATCGCTTTAAGCTCTGCGTTTTCCTTCAAGAGCTCATTGTATTTTTGAAGCAACTCGCCATCTCGAGATTCACCCTTGCTTTCCTGCATGTCATCCAAGCGATCCTGAAGTTGGTTTACCAAATCGGTCTTCGACAACAACGCTTTATAAAGCTCGTTTTTTTCGTAATCTAGCTTCAAAGCGCTAGGGGATTGTCCATGTTCACTTAAAATGGCATGCTCTTCGCTGATGAAACGAAGTCTTCTCTCATTGTTGAGTTTCTCTTGTAAGTCGGCAATGATTTTTGCCTTCTGCAAAGACTCTTCCTGGGAATCTCTGTCGACAAAGGAAGCTGTGTCAAGTTCTTCGTGGCCTCCCACGGATCTTAACTGCGCTTCAAGTGCAAGCTCTCTCTTAATGGATTGCGCAAGCTCACTAGCCACAAGCTGGAGCTCATTTTGCAAATCATTGTTGCTTGTCATTATCGCTAAGTCCTCCTTTGTGAACTTCAATGGCTTCTTGGTGGGCCCGGAAGGCTCAAGATCTTTCTCTGAGCCCTTAGTGCCACTCCTCGACAACCTTTTGATGAAGTTCTTGGACTTGCTGGAGATTGAAGCACTTCTCGACTTGCGGTTATCTTTTTTAATGTAGAACGATTCGTCATCCGAAACATCCAAGTCATTTTGCCTATTTTGATCGGCAAGAAGGATGCTGGTGGGTCTGAACCGGTGAATGTCGGCATTTGAATTGGCCCTCGAAGCTGCGCTGAGCCCTCCCTTCGGCAAAGGTGTGCCTGGCTCATGCGAATCACTCGTGTTGTTGTAAGTACTTTCCTCGTCATAGATATCATTGTGTTGGTTTAACGCATTGATGGTAGACTTGGATCCCAGGTAGTGAGACGAGTCTGCGCCATCAGTGTCTGCACTAGTCCAATCGGATGAGTCATTGCCAGAGTTATTATCTTCTCCGCCGAATGCAGGTGGTTTGAAGTTGCTGTACGCAGTATTGGCGACGATGTTGTTGGTTGTGTTCGAACGAGGAGGACTCCTAGAGTTTGCCAAGCCGTCATTCTTTGATGGTGAAGTATTTTGAGAACCAGTAGATTTCTTGACAGGCGAGCGGAATTCTGGTGCAGTCAAAAACACATCTTTGTCGTTTTCGGTGAGGGAAGATCCCAAACTTTGAAGCTTTCTGGCGTTTTCCGCTTGATGCTTGGCGATCTCCTGGTCGTCTAAGTCGAACATCGATTTCTTCGACTCGCGGTCTCTGATGGTGTCCATATCTATCGTGGGGGACATTCTGCCAGTAGCATTTTGATCGGGAGAACTTGTGGAGTCCTTGTTTTTGAACAAATCCAAGCGACGAACCCTCATGGAGTTATTCTTCTTCAAAGTTGACTTTCTGGACACTTGGGGACTCGTGGCATTTTCCTCAAAATTGTACACGAGATCATCTTCGTCTCTCTCTTTAGAAGGAGTCTGGGCCGGAGCAGATGGAGAGTTTCCTGATCCCACTGAAGCATCGTCAATGTTAGGCTCCACTTCATCTTTTTCCTCTTCTTCTTCGACAACATTCATAAATGAATCGTTAGAATTGGCTCCTTGGGGACCAGGTGTACCACCGGGGCCAGGTCTGGGAACTCCAAGTTGGCCATTGTTGTAAGGGTCATAATGGTATCCGTTAGATCTCATTTGTGGGCCCTGTTTGAGCTGGCCGGGAGGACCGTAGCCGTAGTAGTTCCCGCCCTGAGTAAGAGACTGGGACCTAGGTCCCATAGGTCCCATGGGTCCCATTGGGCCAGCAGGAGGCCCCATGTGACCATTATACATCATTGGGCCGCTTTGACCATTAGGACCAGGTCTCATTGGACCAGGACCCATTGCTGCGTTGCTATTGAGGGAGTTTGTACGCATGTACTGAGGAGGAACACGCGATCCTGGAGACATCGGACTCATGGGCGAGCGCATTGACATTGCACGAGGACCATTTGGTGGTGGACGGTATCCGCCAGGGCCTCCGTAGGCAGCGGGACCGCCACCATAAGCATTTGGGCCCATGTAACCATTGGGATGGCCGTTTTGGGGAAAGCCATTAGCACCGGGCGGGACTCTTCCTCTGGTGGCGTTTGAGTTAAGTGACATGGACCTGGGGCCCTGGTTACCGAGAGACATTGCTCTGGCATCAGGATAGGAGGTTATAGAGTTTGATGCCATTGGGTTGTTGCCCGCTAGGGACATGGCGCGGGCACCTGATGCAAGATTGAGTTTTTTCTGGTGATTCATGTACTTTCTATACTGGATGTTATTCTTGAAGTTCTCTGGGTTGTGGGCATCTAGAACGGGGATGATGGGAGCGGAATCAGAGGAACGCATGTGTTGGATGTCATTAAAGGTAAAAGTTTCACCAGAGACATCAGCGATGTCCATGCCAGTTTCGTCATCGAAAGCAGCGCCACCTTTACGCTTGAAGAACCTGCCCATAGACATTGAAGCCATGGAACCTTTGCGAGAGGAGGAGGAGTCAGGGTAAGGGTTTGCCCTTTGGTTAACTGGAGTGATTAGATCGTGGTTGGAGAGACTGCCATTCATGGCCGGTTGTTGACCGTAGGGGGAAAGCTGAGGAGGATATTGCTGTGGAGGGTATTGATTAGGAGGATAGTGGGGAGGGATTTGGCCATCTGGTATTTGTAGTTTTCCTTGATTTGCAAAACCACTTAGCGTGTCGATATCATGTTCTCCGGCCAAGATCTGTTGTCTTATTTTGCCCTTTGTAGTAGCTGCAGCATCCATGACAGAAAGTTAAATATGTGGATATCAGGGAAGAATTGAAGGGAAGTAGGCTAGGCGCACGATAGGAAGGAGGAAAAACGAAGGAAAGAATATGTGGATAGTGAAGGCCCAAAAAAAAAAAAAAAAAAAAAAAAAAAAAAAAAAAAAAAAAAAAAAAAAAAAAAAAAAAAAAAAAAAAAAAAAAAAAAAAAAAAAAAAAAAAAAAAAAAAAAAAAAAAAAAAAAAGCGAGCGTGATTCTGAAAATAGAAGTTGATTCTTTAATTTTAATTGACCCTGGATTTGCCCTTTGTGTGAAGTTGGCACGATGAATTTTTGGTGGAAACAGGAAAGAATAGTAAATAAAAGAAGCGAGTCTGAAACTAAAAAATTATCCTCCACTCGAACAAATCTACTGAGACAAACGAGGATTCGCCTTGCAAATCATCCCAAAAATGTCTACACTGCACGCGTTCATGTGTAGGATCACTGCATGCAAGGGGCAATGCCAACGGGCACGGTGCAAGAGAATATGGACTATCTCCGGTAACCATCGGGGCTTTTTTATGAAATAATAGAAAAAAAAAAAACTGTGTATTGTTAAGTGAGGTTTACCAGGTAATTCTTCTGTTCTGAGTTTCCTTCCATTTTCAAAGATGCTCTTGCCCCGCGGAACATTTGTAGGCGGGGCAGTATGTTGGAAGCGGCTAACACATATTCCATGCTTACGATGGTCAACAGAGAACAAAAAAAAAAAAAAAAAAAAAAAAAAAAAAAAAAAAAAAAAAAAAAAAAAAAAAAAAAAAAAAAAAAAAAAAAAAAAAAAAAAAAAAAAAAAAAAAAAAGAAAGAAAAAAGATACATTCTCGAGCGCATCCGTTGTAAGAAAGCAAGGGTCTGCATAGTTTCAAAAATCCTTACTTCTCTTTTTTGCTTTATCTGTGCGTCCACTTTCAGGTGGCTGGCTTCAGGTAAAATTCTTCACACAGTCACGTGCACAGATAAAGATGAGGCATTGAATTCCAGGCACCGATGCCGTGTATACAATAGAGATTGGATCGATCTGAGATGATCATTTTCCTCTGATAATATCTCTATTGACAGTTGATTTTATACAGTGGATCTTTTTAGACGCAAATTCTCATTGCCGTTTCCGCTAGCATCCGGATTTTCTCCTTATAATTCTTATTTGTTACCTTTTCGTTTTTCTTTTCCTTTTTATTCAATTTTTCTTTTTTTGGTCTCCTCCTGTATGCATCCAGCAAGTTGCCCGACTGTCCTCGACTCCACATAACCGACACGCTTCTTCCCGTTGCGTAAAAAAATTAAAAAAAAAAAAAAAAAAAAAAAAAAAAAAAAAAAAAAAAAAAAAAAAAAAAAGAACCAAACAAGAAAAACAAAGGCACCAATCTAAACTCCAGCAGCATCCAAAAGACCTTCAAATGGTCCACGTTCATGATAGCGAACAACAATTCCAACAATCTTATACCTTTTTTTAAAAAATTCAACCCATTTATCTGCAGTCTGATTCTGCTTTTCCGTCAAATCTCCAGTGTACCATGTATTCAGCTCGTCATCCTTGACAATCTCCCCTGGACCCATCTTGAGCTTGCTTATTGCAAGAAGTCGAGTCAGATCTTTGCCCACAAGCTTATGATACGATTTGCCGGGACCGTAACTCTTAGCATTCCCACTCACATCGTATACATAGCCACGAATGGCCACGTAGATTTCCTCCTTATCCACTCCATTGTAGAGCGCTAGTTGGGCCGGAGTGAAAAGGGGAAGATTATCGATACTAACCTGGGAATTGTACTGTTGGAATTCATTGAGCTCCTGGGAATCTTGTGCTTGGCTCATTGGGTCCCTCACTGTTCAATCCCATTCTAACTAACTAACTAATTAATGAAGGAGCGCTCCATTCCCCAGTCACGTGACTTACTAACTACTGATGTCCCTCCATCTCACCTGCGGTTAGTATACGTTGGCAGCCAATGTTCTACGACGAAGACGATAATAGATACCCCCGCCGCATCCAAAAGCTTTTTGCTCCTCGGCTACCTTTTCTCTACAAGAAGCCCATCGATTATGCGCCCGAGCAAAGGAAAACCCGCCACATATCTCCCGTCTCGCACTGGAAGCTGGAGATAGAGAAATACAAGGCCGACCACCCACCACCACAGCAGCATCAAGAACAACAGCCTAAAAGCAAGTTTGAACTTTATAAAGAGTCTCAAAATCGCCAGCTTGCCGCCTGGGACGACGCTGATGCCTTCGAAAATACTGACTTCCTTGGTGACCCTCACAAAACAGTCTTCGTGGCCCGCTTGTACTATACATTGTCGGAGGTGGATTTGTCCAAGATCTTCAACCGATTCGGTGGCATCGATTCCATCCGCATCATCCGTGGGAAACTGTCCGGGCTTTCCAGAGGTTACGGATTCATTGTCTTTGAAAGAGACTCCGACGCCAAGGCCTGCATACGCGAGTTGGCCCCCACTGGGTTGGCGGTTGACCGTCCTACCCCAGACACGAAGCCCAGGAAAATCTTGGTAGACATGGAAAGAGGCCGTTTGGTGCGCAACTGGCGCCCTCGACGTCTTGGCGGTGGTCTTGGTGGTCGTCATTATACCCAAATCACTGCCCTTGGCTCCAGAGACGCTTCGGCGGCTGCCACAGGCAGAAGAATGAACCTACCGCAAAATCCGTACCAGTCACATGGTCAACCACGGAACTACGGCAAGAGACCTGCTCCGGACCGCTTCTCATCTGCTCCGCCCAAACGGCCCGCTCCCTCGGCCAGCTATTACTCTCCAAGCTCTTCCGCTGCCCTGGCTGAATCTGCAAGCTCCTCAAGAACCCCACAGTCCATCAGAGACAAGTACGCTAAGTATCAGAATGCTGGTCCAGCGGCACTGTCCGGAGGCAGAGAGCGGTCCATTCGCTCCATCCGGCAAAGTGACTGATATTGTGTCTATTAATGCTAAGTGCTCTCTATAAAAGACTGCAGCTTCTCTATCCATGCATCGAGCATATTAAGTGTGTCGGTTACCGTTTCGGCAAGGTCCCTCTTGTCCAGTTCAAGCCGCACCTGGATGTCCCCAATGAGCCCTCTAAGCTTCTCGAGCGAACTTTTCATGTGTGTCACGGCCTCCGCATCGTGGTGTTGCGCCTCCAGAGCTTTTATTTTCCTTGTAAGCGATTTCTCCACGAAACAGCATTGCTTGAAGATGTATGTGCTCAAGGTGACTTCGTCAATTGGGAAGCTGTCGATGACCCCGTCAAACCGGTCAAAATTTCCTCTTCCCAACTCAATTCGAAGCTTCAAATTCAACACTAAGAGCCGCCGCTGGTCCGTCATGTCCACCTCGTGCACTGAGTCTAGAAGGTTCGCAGCATGCTGGTAAGACGAGGCATTCATGAGACGCCTTGCAAGAAATATCTTGTCGCTAGTGTTCAACTTATACCGCATCAGATCAGCAAAAGCCTCTACTTCCCGTTTGTCTGTTGTGTCTCCAAGAAGCATATGGATTATTTGCATTCTTGTCAGACTTCGCGTCATCCGCAATGGCTCGAGAAGTCTCAAGATGTTGATCCTGTAAGCGTAATTCAGCTGTCTGAGTGTGCTTTCAAGAATGGAGTAATCAGGTTTGATGCCCCTGCTGATGAGGTCACTGAGGCCTTTGTTGATGCGGAACCGCACTTGGTGCTTGCTTCCGGCTTTCTTGTCGAGCAGCTTCCCAACTTCTATGTTGAGGGCACGCCACTGTGAGGATGCGTACTTCCTTTCGTTACCCAATTCGTTCTGCGACACAGTGAATGGGGTCATCAGGGAGTCTGATCGGCGGGCTCTGCAGTTGTCTAGCAAACGATGCTTGTCATCGGGATTGAGTTGCGACAGCTTCACCCACTCGGCAAAGCGGGCAATGAAATCACCGCTCTCGTGTGGGTAATTGCGAATAAAAGCATCGAATAGGTACTTGGCGTGTTGTAGTTGGAAGGGGAGGTTGTGCACGACAGAGCCTTGTAAAAAGGCCAAGAGCGGTACGAACTTCCGCTCGGACACGTAGTGACGGAGAATTGTGTCGAATGCAAATGGCGACATGGCCACGTTATCTTGCACCATTTCCTCGAGGATGAGCTGCACAACGTGAGTTGAAGTGTGTCGGGCAAAGAAGGCCAAGCAGGACTCGTAAAATATGCGGAGGTCGTCTTTGGAGTGGAAAATGTCATTTTTGATCGTGTAGAAACGAGTCACGTCGGCCTCAGTGAGCAGCTTCTTTTGGTTGGTGTCTCTATTGATAATGTCGGCCTGGAGTCTAGCCATGCGGATAAGGAAATTCTTGGAGATGCCGAGGTCGTGAATGACGGACTCGAGGGCCAAGATCTCGTCTGAATGACCGTACTTCTGGTACTGTCTGAGGAGCAAGGCCATTGAACGAGCATGAGGTGGGGAGCAGGATGGTCTATCGATCCAGAACTTGAAGATTGCCTGGAGATTCTCGAATAGCGCACCGACTTTGATGAAGTTGATCACGGTAGAGGAAAGGAGAATGGACCCAAGCGGTTTGCCTGAGTCGACGATGGTCTGGAATATGTTCTTGGAAAACTCCACGTCGTAGTTGAGAACAAAACAGTTGACGGCGTAAGCCAATGTCCTTGAGTCGTACTTTGGCTCCTGAAGGTACAAGTAGAGGAGGTGCTGCATGGACTGGGTATCACCGACGTGGTAGCAGAGCCAGATGTGGTTTTTTGAAAGAATGTGGGTGCCCTTTGGCAAATGCAGCAGTATGATCTTCACTGCCTTGTGGAGATACGGAAGCAGGTCTAGAACCAGCTTTTCCGACACGCTGGACCGGAGATCCAGCCAAGACTGTGACCATGGAGACTCGAGATCATTCATATACAAGAAGTCCTGGTAACTTTTTTGTTTAAGGCTCACACGCAAGCCCTTGATGATGGTATTCACGGTTTCAGCACATGCTAGTGTGTCTTTGGGAGCGATCTTTTTGACGAGATCCACCATGGCCTTATATTGGTGGGTATTGAAAGATAGGAGGATGTGGTCGGCGGGCCGGTGTGTGGTGAGAGTCTGGGCACGATGCAAGGAGGACGTATCTTCAGTGGTATCTAGTGTAGGGGGAGCTCCGCTGTGGCGACACGAAAAGAGCCTGAGGTGGCGTCGCCGAGAATGGCTAGGTTTATGGCAGTGGATGCTGGTTCGGAGCACAGAGATGACGGACGCAGGTCGCAGTGGTAGCAGACATAGACTTGCGACACGACGTGCCAGGATCTTTATGTGGCTCATTGGCGGAGGGTTTTTGGCCTGGAGGTGGCGTGGTTTCGGATCAAAGAGTGTCGTGGAGGAAGTCGCCTGTTTAAAGGCATCAATGATTGATTATATGCAGGATGGTGAAAATTAGTGTAGGGGTAGTTAGGAGGGAAGAGAGTGGGATTTGGAGAAGTGGGAAGGTGAGAGTGAAGGCAAGAGTATTTTTTAGACTATGGGAGTATATATGATTGAATTATGGGCAATTGGGGTGATTTCAGACGGAGGTGGCTTTTATGCTTTTTTGAGTTGGTCTTATGGCTGCGAATTTGTATAGTATATGTATATACTATATATATGTACTATATGAATATACTATATATATACTATATTAAGCCTAGATGTACCTATAATATATATATAGGATATATTAGATGATCTTATGATAAACCTGTAGCATAATTATAGTATGACTTTATTAATACTATAGCATATACCTGATTTTCTATATATATATCTATATATATACTATAAGACATAGTAGTTTACCTAAATATATATCTAGATTAAAGAATCTTTATATTTCACTTGTATTATATATCTGTGAATTAGATATATATACTCTTATAGTATAACTATATCTATATCTATATTTATACTATAAGTTATAGTAATATACATATATCTATATCTGTATTTATGCTATAAGATATAGTAACCTATATTATATAAATCTACATCTATACCTATAATTTATTTCATTGAGATATGTTTATTAACATATAGTTATATATAAATAACTATAGTAATATTTATCCATTCTCTTTTGTAAATTTACTTTGTTGGTCATCTGATATTTCTTCCTATTTGTATTTATTCATGCTTTGTTATATGCATAAAGCTTCTAATTATACTGGCCAAACCGCCAAGATATTCTGGTAAAGGTGATTACATGATAAAGCAGAGTTTGACAAGTATTTAATGGGAATATGAACAATGTACTAATTCAGGATCTTTGTCTATGTTCTGTGTTATGTATTGAGTATTTATTGTGTGATGGTGATTCATTCAGGGATTTATGGGGCTGAAAAGTGACAATCGAAAAAAGACAATTCAGACCATAATTCAATATATATATAATCCTAAAAATATACTTTTAGTGATTTTTGCATGGTCTTTTTGTATGATGCTTTTTGTGTAAATTGGAAACGCGTTTTTTAAATGTCTAAACAACTCTCTGTTCAAGTCGCAAATTGCAATATATTGTTGGTAGTACCTCTAGTTTTTCTTTTTTTTTTTTTTTTTTTTTTTTTTTTTTTTTTTTTTCTTTTTTTCTACTTTTCAAGAAAATTTTCAAGAAAATTTTTAGAAACCATCATTTTCAAATCCATTGCTGCCAATCTCAAATTCACCACTTAATTTCATAACCCTTCATCACTTAAAGTCCACCACCTTTCTCTCTAGCCTCTTTTATTGTTTTATATGCAGTACAACATATGAAATACCTCGGCCTATTTCCCCACAATCAACTTCCACCAATTTCAACCATAATCCAACAATCCAATCATGCCACCCAAAACAAGCTACCAGCAGTACGTCAACGCTGGTCTTGTGGCACCCAAGCTTGATGATGAATCTCCACAAGAATTGGATTTCCTCATCCAGACTCTCAGATCACCGCCTCCTGATACCTCCGTGCAAAAGATATTGGGGTATATTTACCACTACATCCCATACGTGAAGCTTGAGCACAACCTCCGGCTCATAATCTCCAGCTTCCTCAACTGTCCTGTTTGCTTTGGCTCCGTTGCCCCCCCTTTCAAAGAAAATTACTTGATCATAGAGGTGTTCCGTTTAATAGCAGAGAAGAAGCTCAAGGTCTCTCAACCCACGCTTTCCATCAAGGCCTTCTACGACATCTTATATAAAGAATGTCTTAATTTCACCTTATATAATCCGCTAGCAAATAGTTGGAAAGTACTCCCTGTTATTTCGGGCTTGTTCTTGGCAAATGATCTCAGAGACCACCTTTATACGGACGTCAATGTGGTCCAATACAAATGGTTTTTCTCCGATTGGGACACCAATATGAGCCTTCTCTTTGAAAAAAGCTTCCAGTTGTCTGTTTCGTCGGCAACTTCCTCCGATATAGCCAATTTGGCAATCATTAGCTTGGCGTTGAAGTATGAGAAGCGACGTGAAGGACTTTCAAAGTACCTTGGCCCCTTGAAGCCAGGTCTCATTGTGAGACGACTCAGCTCCCTCATTTTTGGTCCTAACGAGGACACTGGTGCCCTCGTGTACCGGAGATTCGCTGCTATATCGCCGGACGACCCTTCGGTGACGGACTTTATCAACACGAACATCATGCAGAGCCCCGTGGTGAAACACTTTAACAAGCTCTCCTTCTTATTAGAGGCGTTGCTCCAGGACCTTCCGCATGATACAGAGGCCTTCTACACGATTATGGGTGTTACCGAGGAGATGTTCCTCTTCAACAAGCATTTGAACCACTTCATCATGGGCAATCCCGTTCTCAACAAAGAGACGAGCCAGCACCCACAGTCTCCGTACTTCCAGCTGTTGTGGGTGTTGCTTAAGGGCCTTCTCTTCTCAGAAGTGATCATTTTCCAGGGCATTCTTTCCCGGTTTCTCTCGGCCAAGAACCACAACGTTGGGATATTCGGCCAGCTCTTTGGGTCTGCACGTCTCGTGAGCCATCTTGAGTACGAGTACCGCCAAATATGCTCTTTGATCGTCAGCTCTATGTACTACACCAACTTCATCCTTGTTTCCATTGGTCTGGGGGGCTTCGACGGCTACAACTTCATCTACTACCTCTCAATTGAGATTTTACTCCGCAACAATTACAAAGAGAACTTTGAGTCGCTCACCAAGTACCTCGTTGGCAACTACAAGGAGTTGAACCTTCATCTTGACGCTCTTAACGCTAACTACGTGGGAAGATGCAAGGTTCTCTTCGTATTTGGTCTCTGGGAAAACTACCTCCAACAAGCTTCAAGTAAGCGCACCACATTCACAGACTTCATTTACAACGTCACTTTCGACATTGTGCGGAACACAGGCATCCAGGATAAGGCACTCATCGAGGCGGGCCACTCGGTTCTTCTTGTGTACTTTTCCAACAAGGAAAACACCGACACGAATCTCCAGAAGGTGCTTCAGTACTTTCAGCTTATCCTAGAGCAGTTCCCGACAATTCTCTCTGCAACTCAGGTCAGTGTAGCAGTGGAGACGTTGGGGAAGAAGATCATGTCCAACCCAGTGGCGTATGACGAATCAGAGACGTTCTCGAGCTCAGCGGAAAACTTCCTTGAGTTTGTCAACTTCAAATGTGCCACTACTCAGCCGGGAGTACTGATCAAAAAGGGGGCCAACCGCATCTTCACGTCAGCGCAGCCGGTGACGGAGATCGAGGCGGCTTCTACGTTATCGCAGGAAGATGATTCGATCAAAAAGGAAAACAATGTCTACAAAAAGAACAAGATGAAGAAGCCTAAGGATTTGCCGGGGATGAAGCTTACACCAACGGGGAAAAGCTCGCAGGAATTCTTCAGTGAAAGAAGCGAGCCAGACACATCGAGAGAGGCCATCATCATGGCATTCTTGAACATTGTGCCGTATTTGCCGCTTTCAATATTTATTACGTGGTTGGATCGGATTCTTCAACTCATCAAGGCTAGTGAGCCCCTGGAGGCGGAATTTTTGTCCAGCAAGTTGTGGAAGGTGATAAGCGAGAACTTGGATCTCAACAGATGCGAACTTGCCTACCGGTGGTGGTACGACACGCAGAATGCTGTGGAGAGGGATGTCGTTGCAGCGGCCGCCAGGTTATAGCTTACCGATTTTCCTTATAATTTGCTAGAATTTAGTCTAGAGCACGTAGAAGGTGGAGTTTATACATATATATATATGTATATTGATTACCTGCATATTGCACGATGGATAAATCCGCAGAGATGAGGATGTTTAGTAGAACAAGATGGCCAGAAAGAAGTCAGCAGCCAAAAAAGCCAAGGAAGCTGCTGCCAAGGAGGCAAATCAACCAGTTGATTCTGTTTCTGAAAGCACAGTTGAGCAGAAAAAACCAGAGGCTGAAACCAAGCCCAGCGAAAACCAACAAGAAGATACCCTGGATGACGAAAGCTCATCGTCTTCAGATGAGGACGAGTATGGGGAGCTTTTGACGGAGAATGTGGAGAAATCTATCAATAAGGTGATGGAGGCTTTGAAGAAAGACCCAAAGCTGTTACTCAATCCGGACGCAAAGTTCTTTGATGCCACCGACATGGAGACCATCAAGAAGGTCAAAGAAAAGCCGTTATATTTGAAGGACTACCATCGGCAGAATTTGTTGTCTGGAGACTACATGAGAGATGAGGACGACGGAGAAGGTGAGTACAACACGGTGGACGGAGAGAAGCCTTTTGTGGTGACGGAAAGAGAGGAGCGTAACCAATTGCTCGATGACATCAAGAACGCCTTCCACGATGAGAATGGCGACGATGACGACGACGACGATATGCTTTTGAAAAAGAAAGAGCACAGCGAACACGATAATGGTGAAGAACACACAAAGCTTCCTGACCCGGAGAAGAACGCGGAAGGGTTCCTTTCGGCATTTCTCGACAGTAAGGCATGGATACCGAGCGCCACCGACAAGCCCATCAACTTGGACCAGGTGGATAAGGACGACGAGCAGAACTTTGACGATGCCGTGGACGACTTCGAAAGAGCATACAATTTCCGGTACGAGGACCCCAGCTCGGCGGAGATCGTGTCTTATGCTCGTAATCAGGCCACACTAAGAAGAGGCAAGACCAGTGCCAGACAGAGAGAGCGAGAGAAGAAGCACGCGGCGAAGGAGAAGGAGAAGCAGGAGTTGGAGAAGGCGTTGCAGCAAAAGAAGACCGGCAAGTTGAACAAGGTCATTGATCGTCTCAGTAAGATCAAGGAGGCCGTGGGAGATGATGTCAGTGACGAGGTGATCCAGCGAGTGTTTGGCGATTCCTTGCTCAACGATGACTTTGATGATACCGACTGGGACAGCAAGATGGCGGAAATTTTCGATGAGCAGTACTACGGCAACGAAGTGACCAAGCCCGAGTGGGACGAAAACGACGATATTATGGGAGAATTCCACCAGGAGAAGGAGGAAAAGGAGGCTGCTGAAGATGGCGAAGATGACATGGACGAGGACAAACAAGACCAGCCAGAGCAAGAGGAGCCCGCAAAACCCAAGTCGAAGAAGGAGAAGCTCAAAGAAAAGAAGGAAGCCAAGAAAGAGAAGCACAGTGTGAGAGAAAAAGCAGAGAAGCTTGTGGAGGCCAACAAACTTAGGCTCAAGGAAGAGGTGGAGGAAGAAAGAGGCAGGGATAAGAACAAGGACGCTGAGAAGTTCAAGTACAGAGAAGTTTCTCCAGAAAGTTTTGGTCTTTCCACCAGAGAGATCTTCCTTGCTGATGACTCCGATCTCAACAAGCTCATCAGTATAAAGAAGTTTGCTCCCTACAGGCCGAAGGAGCTCGCTTTGAAGGATAAGAGAAAGTATGCCAAAAAGAAGCATTTGCAGCAATGGAGGAAGGATGTGTTCAAGAACAAGGAGGGCCCCGCCAAACAGCTGGAAGAAGGCGATGATGAGATATGGTTGCCCGTGGAGGAAGAAAGACCTCGCAAGAAGAGCAAGAAGAGAAGTTGATGTATAGCACATTGTACATTATGAATAAATCATCTATAGCACATTATATCTATGTATAGCATATTGTAAAGTATATATCTATGTATAGCATATTGTAAAGTATATATCTAAGTACACCATATTGTAAAGCATACATCTATGTATAGCATTTATCTATGTATCGCACATTGTACACTATGAAATGAACTTATATAACCTGTTTTGTTTTGACACTGGAACAACCAAACAATTTAAATACCAGCCTGCACAATTCCAATCAATTGATCTATAAAATGAACCATTCCGATTACTCGTATCCCGATTGGGTCGAATCCTCGTCCCTTGGGCCGATTACTCGTATCCCTTGGGGAAACTGATGATAGATTTAGCGGCATCTCTGGAACGAGACTTAATCTTGGTACCGAAACTTCTGAGCGATCTCTTGTCGTCTTCCTCTTCCAAAAGCTTCTTCTCATGCTTCTTCAAGATGTAACTCACGAGGAAGAAGAGGAATCCGACAAAGAGGAGCAACGTGCCCACAATACCGAAAAACCATCCCAAGTGTGGACCGTCCTGACCTGGCACCTTCACGTTCATACCGAAGGCCGAGAAGACGGTGTTCATTGGCAAAATGAGGGTACCAAGCATGGTCACATTACCCAAAATCTCTGTAACTCTCAAGTTGGCATTGAAAGATTCAACCTGCAATTGAGCCAAGTAGTTTCCGTGCGATCTGCTGAAGATCTTCTCGTACGCAGACAAGTTCTGGTACATGGTAAGAACGTGATCCTGGATATCGCCCAAGTACAACGCAATGTCCGCTCTTGGCTGGGCGATTGGTTGCTGCTTGTTGGTCTCGTAGTAAGGCTGTGGGGTACCTTCTTGTCCACCGGATCTTGGTGGAGGAGGAGAGAACGTTTCCAAGCCATTGATACCGTTGAGATTGAGGCGAGCGGCCTGTTGGATGAGATTCTCGTCCTGACATCTCTTGGCGAACATCTTGATGACATCGGCCTTGTTGGAAAGAAGTCTCATCAACGTCATCACTTTTCTTCTGGCTTCACCGATCTTTCTCAACATAGAACTGAAGTTCATCTCTTGAGCGGTCAAGACACAGTCTTCCACAGCATCAGCTTCGTACTCAATACCAGTAATAACAGGTGCGAAGCCATCGGTGATATCATCGATCATGGCGTAACAAAGCCAGTCTGCATTGACATCCACGTATTCCCTCAACTGTCTAACTCTTCTTCTCACGTTGGCAGGGTTAGGGACTGGAGCAAAGTGGAAGGTCAAAACACCCTCTCTAAAAACAACAATGTAGAAGTTGATGGGCTCCAAGTAGTCCTCAGACTCCTTGTCGGACTCAAAACTGTGGAAACAGACAAAATAATAGTTTCTGAACAACTCGACCTTTTCACGGGTTTCTTGCATTCTGATATCCTCAGCAGTCAAAGGGTGGATTCCAAAAGCCTTGGCCAAGGTCTTGACCTCGGCGTCAGTAGGACATGTGACATCCAACCACCAAGTACCGTCACCATTCTTGAACAACTCCTGGACGGTTTGACCAGGAACAACCAAGGAAGGCATGTCTGGGGCGTGGACAGTTTCCTCATTGTCCGAGTGGAAGAAGGAGAACCTTTCGGGCAAGGAAGTGTTGTCTTCGTTGATCTTAGCGCCACCAAACTTGACACCATTCTCAGAGCTGTCGTCTTGGTGAGTTCTGTCGTACCAGTAGTCGTCAGAAGACTCGGACTCTGGTCTCTTCTCTGTGGTGATGCCACGCACAGAGGAGTCTTTCTTCTCGTCGTCGTCATACTTTGCCTTCATCTTGGAAAGCACAACCTTGGGGGTGTACTTTGAGGCGTTGTTGCTCAACTGAGAGTTGCCTCTCTCGGAGAAGGAGTTTCCAGTGGCCTTGCCATACTCTAAGTCAGGAGAAGCGAAACGATCATTAAGGATCTTGGTCTGCTCTCTAATGCTGGTGGTGTTGTCACGCTCATCCTTGATGAACTCCTCAATTTCATCAAAGTCGATACCGTTAACACGCACGTGCTCCCTCAACATTGGGAAGCAGACATCCTCTTCTGTTTCCTGAGAGTTTCTTGAAGCATGGGAGTCAGCATCAGAGTCCACCGAGGTTCTAGAAGGTCTTCTTTCCCTCTTATGACCTGGATGCATGTCGCTGTCAGCAGTCTTGTGTCTGGTGATGGTGGCGACATCTCTGTCCAAAGAGTTTCTGGAGACTCTGCTGCCCCTACGCAACAACTGAGCAGCATCATCAGCGGAGATAGACTCGGCCACTGAGTATGAGCGGTGAGTGCGACGATGTCTGGAGGGGTCAGCTTGGGGTCTCATAGTTCTTGGGTGATCATCAAGAGCCAGATCCTCGGGAGAGGGCAAGTTCTCACGCTGTTGTCTGTGGTCATTCAAGACGTCATCGACAGGGTGACGAGCGATAACGTCACGAGACTTGGAAGTGGAGGCGAAGCTCTCGGAGTCAGACATTGGTTATAATAATATAAAAAAAAAAGAACAAATAAATTAAGATAAAAATATAAAGTGGGAAGTATGCGAGCGAAGAAAGTTGGTGGAGCCCGTGAGGAATAGAAAGATCAACGGATAAGAGAGGATCTTTTTTCTTATTTTATCTTATGGAAGGAGGAGATGGAAGTTGGATGAGTTGATATATAATAGGATTCGAACGGATTAAAAGATTAAATTAAGCACAGAACGAAAAAGGGTTGGTCATTTCTAGTCGGGCGGGGGCGATGAGGATAGCGGATTAGGAAGTCCGATGACCAGTTTACATAGATTAACAGGATGAATGGGGGAAACCAAATTTCTTATATGTTGTGATGAAAAAAATAGAAGAGGCCGAAAGTAGATAGCGGAGCAGGATATCGGGCTACTTAAGGGCGCGCAAAGGGGGGCGGGGGCATCAGACAAGCGCAGAACAAGAAAAAAAAAAAAAAAAAATGCGTCAGTGTTAGCAGGGCTGAATGTGTAGGAAATGAGCAGTCTAGGCAGGTGAGAAGATGGAAGGAGTGTATACTGAGAATAATTAAGAAAAATTATAGCGAAAAAAAGAATAAAAAAGAAATCAACGGCCCATTATCGCAATATCTTTTCTCGCACGTTGTCCTCCAGTCTGCCGGACTTGTCATTATTCTCCGTGTAACCGGGTAGATTATCCATAGTTGCTAGAAAATGAGCAGAAAAATGAATGAAAAAGAATGAAAAAATGGACAGAAAAAATGAATGAAAAGAATGAAAAAAGAAGACAACAACCAATAAAAAGACAATGATTAGTGATTCTAGAAGCTTGAGTTTTTGAAGGTTATAATCTTTGGAGGCTTTGATTTTAGTTACTTTTCTTAGCCATGAATGGTGCAAGCCAGTATCAATAGTGTATCTTGTAGTGGCCGTGACTCCCCTCTATGAAGAACTGTCATTGCCCGCTGCTCGCCGCCCGTTATTTTCCTGTGTGGCGGGAATTTTGTTACTCTCGTTCCACTAAAAATTCAAGATCCTTACATTTCCATCGAGGCTAGTGTGGGCTTACAACATCTTGGCAAAACAATTGGGGAAGCTGGATGCTCTCGATGAAATGAAAAATTGAAGATAAAAAAATAAATGATAAAAAATATATTCATTATTGATAAAAAATACATTCTGGGACCGCCCCTGCAAATTTATAATTATCGCTGCGTAATTCTGGTTTTGACGTATTGGCGCGCCCCACTGAAACAGATAGACACCATGAATGAGAATGTCAAAAGGCTCTTCTATAGATTATAGATATAATGAAGATTTTAGATAAACAATGAAGATCTTGGATTATTATAGATCTAAGATTTAGATTTCATATAGTAAATTAGATTAGATATTGTGAGTTTTCAATGGTGGACTGGACCTCGGTTTGGCTGCTACAGTTCCTCTATACTGTTATGTCTCCTTTTCTGCGTAAGTCATCGAAGACTCTATCGAGCCACAAAATATGGACCGTTTGACTCTGGTCATCGGATCAATTCAAATGGAAAATTTTCCAAACCGCTAAACCGTCAAATCCGCCAAACCCGCCTCGTTTCTGGTAATGTTTGATGTGCATGATCGATTAAACGAAGGATTAGTAATAAAAGAGAAAAGTGAATACGAAATCAAGGATAAGGAAAATGAAACCAGAATTGTAATTAAAATCAGAAATGTAAGAATGAGTCAAGGCAATGAGATAAAGAAAGAATGGGACGATGTAAAATATTACCAGTGGCTAAATAGGAAGCTGGGATATGGCGCGCCTTTTGCTCAACCGCGGCGCGTAGTGCATTGTAACAAATTAATCGCTTACACAGACTAAGTTATTTTTTTGTTGTTTTTTTCTACCGCATTAATGCTCGCCTCGAAAATGGCAGCTCGATGTAGGCTAAGAATTTGCAAGCGAGATTTTCTCCAAAAATTAAATGTAGCCTGCTCTGCCAAAAAATGTAGCCTGCTCTGTCTAAAATCGGCTCAGGCTCAGCCTCGTTTCGTTTCTATTGTACTTGTCGTGGTTGCATTTTTACACCCACTCCACTGGATTCTGCAACACCTTCAAAAGTTTGTCTTCCTCAGTGCCCTCCTCAGGATGATGGTCATATTCCCAGCTGGCAGTAGCTGGCAACGACATCAAAATGCTCTCCACACGCGAACCAGGCGTCTGTAAGCCGAATTGAGTACCTCTGTCGTACACCAAGTTGAACTCCACGTAACGGCCCCTTCTGATCTGTTGCCACTGCTTCTGCTCAGCGGTGTAAGGGTCATCCTTGTGCTTTGCCACCAAAGGCACGTACGAGGGCAAAAAGGCGTCGAAACAAGACTCGACAATGTGCAAGATCTCGTCGGCAGGCTTCTCGTCAAAGTCGTCAAAGAAGATACCACCAACACCACGCGTCTCGTTACGGTGCTTGATTAAGAAGTACTCGTCGCACCACTTCTTCCATCTTGGGTAGAGTGACGTGTCGTACTTGTCTAATGCGTCCTTGTGGGTCTTGTGGAAGTGCTTAGCGTCCTCCTCGTACAAGTATGATGGGGTCAAGTCGCATCCGCCACCGAACCACCATGTGGAAACCTCCTTGGTCTCTGGGTCCGCCGTCTCAAAGTACCGGTAGTTGGCGTGTGTGGTTGGAGCGTGTGGGTTGTGTGGGTGGATCACCAACGACAATCCACAGGCAAAGAAGTCCACAGAGCCGTCGGTGGAGCTGCCCTTCAAGTTCTTGTGATCAGCTCTCATACGCTGCACTGCCTGTGGGGGCAATTTGCCGTGGACTATAGAGATGTTGACACCACCTTTTTCAAAGGTAGTACCTTTTTGCAAAACCATGGACTGGCCACCGCCACCGTTGTTGCCTCTAAGCCAAGAGTCGGTGTGGAACTGGACGGTATCGAGCGCAGCAATGCCATCAGTGATTTCTTTTTGCTTCAACCGGATAAGCGCTTCCATGCGCTCGCGGATAGGCAAGTCTTTGTTGTGAACGGAGGACATTTTGGGGTGGAGATGATAAAGACAAATGGTTGGTGTAGATCTATATATATATGTCTATCTATATATGTATATAGTTGAATTGTGCCTGCATGAGAGATGAGATTTTCGGTGGTGTGACAGCGGTCGTACGAGCCATCTGACGGTACCAATTTGTGTTGTTGATGATTTATACGAGAGATTCCATAGATAAAAACGTATATTCGTTTGGTCGTATCTAGGAAATGAGAACATCGGGATCACGAGTGTGGCTCATGATGTACAAGGCATTCTGCCAGTCGGAGCCATCAGCGCGCTCTATCGCTTCCTTCTCCAGAGCAGCCACTCCAGTAGCCAAATGGCGTCTCACTATGCGCTCCCTCACCAAATCAGGTGACGTCTGCACTAACCAAAGCTCATCCACAAGCGCCTCTAACTGACACCACGGTTCGTCAGCAAGTCCCACGTAGTTTCCTTCCACTAGCACAACGTCAGTATCGGCATCAATGGTAATGTCATCCTGAACAGGATCCTTCACCGCATGGTCAAACAGTGGTGCCAGCACCGGCCCGTCTCCGTGGAGTTTCCGTACAGTAGCCACGAACCGAGCAGCATCAAAGGTAAACGGGGCCCCACGCCGACGGAACGCTTCTTCAGGATCATCAAACTGAGCTAGCTCCGACCTGTAGTAATGGAACCCATCCTGGGGTAACACTTGTGTGCTGATGCCGTCACTGTGCAAGTGTTCATGGAGTCTCGACACAAGAGTGGTTTTGCCTGCACCGGGCACGCCAGCGACAGCTATCACGGTCTTTTTCTTTGTCGAGCCTCCTTCTTTGCTTCTCACAATCGAAAGAATCCGCTCCGTCAACGGCTTGACCGCGTCTGTCGAGTAATGAACCGCCATAGTCTTCCGCTGCTGTGGAAGTGTGTGTGTGGAGACGATGGCAACCGGTATATGTGCGGGTTTGCTGCTGCCGCACCCTACGCTGTTTATGTGACTGACTTTGTTTGTCTATGGTACGATGCTCCCACACCACAAGACGTCACTGCGGAGGCTCGCCGTCTTGGCGTGTTGGACTTCACCACAGGCCACTTGGACCGTCTTGTGAGTGATCTTGCCCAACACTTTGATGAGGTTTCCGTGGCTGCCAATGATGGCAAAGACTCGCTTCGCGCCACTGTCGCACTCTCGCTGTCTCTCGCATGGCGCTTTTCATTGCCCCGGGCGTCACCGGAACGTGCCGCCTCGTTTTTCGCTGCCTTGGCCGCCCGCCAATTGGTGAACCACGATTATCTCCTATCAACGCTTCGCGCTATGGAGGCCGTTGTTGCAGCAAAGGACAACTACATCACGTATCTTGAAGAAAACTACAAAACCATCAATGGTTCCGATTTGCTTGATAAATACCGCAAACAGCATCCTTCAGAATTAAATATGTTGAATGCTCGTCGTCGCTCCCATTTGGAAATGCCAATCCTGCCCCCTGGTGGCCTCTGGGACTCTGCGCATCGTGCACTCCAAGATACCTCCACATGGAAAGCTAAAGAGCATGATCACGTGATCATAGATTTGGAGCCGGGCCCGAGCTCAGCTGACCAAATCGGGTCCAATTCTCCTGACCAAATCGAGCCCAACTCCCCTGAGGAAATCACTGACCCCGCGGAATCTCCAAACGCTGAGAAACGATCACCTGAGAAACGATCACCGCGAAAAAGAGTCGGCATCATCGGTCGCACCCAGAGAAGCTCATCGCCGGCTTCGCACAGCGTGCCCCAAAAGCGCCGGCGCGTTGGCCCCATTCGTAGGAATTAATGAATAGGAGCTTATGTCTCCTCTAGGTCACAGATGCGGCCATGGCATTCCACCGTTCGGTCAACACCTTCAATGCTTCGTTCTGCTTCTGGTCCATCTCATGTTCATAGAGCTTCTGCAACACCGTACACCAGAACATGAGAAACTCTTCAAGAGTCGTCTTGTCCACAGGAACCCGATAATAGTTCCCATGCAGAGGCTGAAGTTGGTTCTTGCGGAATCCCCTCAAGTACCCAGAAAACACTGGCATCCAGAATCGGCTCATCACTCGACAAGCGTCTTGCAACGTACGCACCTTCTTCTTATCGTAATCGCGGAGTAGCTCAAGGTCCTCCCCGTAGGCCGCGTCCATGCACCGATGCACCACCGAAAGCGCTAGCATCTCCACCTCCTGGTGCACCGTTTGGAACACATCCACTCCAGCAAAGTCTTGCGGGCTCGCCACGGGCCTTTCTTGGATTATCTGTTCGTGGCCTACCTCTCCAAACCGCAACAAGTTCTCGTTGGCCACCGTCGTGGCTATCGTCTCTGCCGACATGCCGTCACGGTGGCTCACCGTCAACACATCGTTCAGCAACGCCTTGAGACATAAATTCTTGTCGTTGGAGAGCAACACCTGTAAGCTCTTTGGGTTCTTCTGCCTAAAGTACAAACAACAGTCGAGAATAGCGTCGTCCTTGGTGGCTAGCTTGTTGATGCGCTCGTCGAGCTTCTGGCCCACCACATTGGCGTCTCCTTTGGCCAAGCACGAGTAGATCCAGTCATTTGCCCATCGAGCTAGCTGGTCCACTGAGTGTTCGGCCGATTTGCTCGACATGCCCTTGCTTTTGCGGCTCGAGTTCTTGAGCCCATCTAACTCCTGAACCACCGTGATGGGAATAACAATCTTGAGCCCGCAGTACCCGGCTAGCTTCCTGAGCCCATCAACGATGTTAAGATGCGAGAGAATAAAGTTGGTGTCCACCACCAAAAACGACATGTTGCCTTCCACAACCACCAACTCCCGCTGCACGTGGTGTGGCCGATCAAGCTCCATGGGGTCCACGTCGTAATTGAGTTCTCCGGTGGTCCTAGAATCCGCCACGTATGACGAGATGGCCTCGACTTCGGCAGAATCATCAAATGGGATCATCTCGATGTCGTCATCTTCGAATTGGTGGCCTGGGTTGTTTTTGGCCTCATCAACTCTGCTCTCGATTTTACGAAATATGTACTCGGCTGGTTTTGGTGATCTGGTTTCACCGGTTGACACGGGCACGTGCTTGTATTTTTCTTCTATTCCTTTGGGTGCATGGCGGGAAGGTAGGGGCATTTGGCCTTTTCCACAGATAAGTGAGCGCACTCCGCGTGAGGGCTGATGAGTGTTTTACAGACGCGCGAACAAAGATGCAAAATGTGTATCACAGTAAATACAGAGAAGTACAGAACCACAGGGACATCCACAGGGACATCCACAGGGACATCCACAGGGACATCCACAGCGGATAACCACAGCGGATAACCACAGCAGATATAGTGAGAATAGATTAATTTCGGGACGTTCTGAAGAGCTCCAAGAAAAACCCAAACACACTCACAGAAAGACTGAGGAAAATGATAATGATGATCATCGTAGTGACCCGGTTGGTGTTGGACTCGTTGATGCTATCGCTGATGATATTCAGGAACTCCAAGAACACTTTGCACCGGTCATTTAGCACCTGCACACGTTGCTCGATCTCAAGGTATTCGCGTACACCGTTGTAGAGCGGGTGCAATGCGGGCTCTATGGACCAAAAGTAGTCTGGAGTATCAAGGATGGAGCTTGAGAGATTCACATCCACGCGTAGCTTGAAGAGCTTTCCGGATTTCTTCAACAACTGCTGGCGTTTAAGGCCGAGTCGCCCAGTCAAGGCCAACTTCTTGGGGAGCTTGGAGATCAGCTGCAAGCTGTTGACCATTCTGCTTTCGAACAAACACAACTTGGTCAGCTGTGCGATGGCGTACGACATGGTCAACTTGATCAAGTGGTCCCCTGACCGCAAGGTGATCATGTCGTTGTAAATGCGTGGTCTCTGGATCTGCGCGTCGTACTCAAAGTGGAACTCCTCTGTCTCAATCTCCTGGTCACTAATGGGGTTGACGAGGAGCGGGGTGGCCGAGAAGGCCAAGTCTGCCAAGATATTCTTTTCGTGGGTCTCGGTGAAGTTCCAAAAGACAACAATGCCGTACTGCAACACGAACATCTCCGCGTGGTGTCTACTGAGCTCGGCCTGGAGGTCCTCCTTGTTGTCCTTCGACGTGCCCTCGTGCGACGTCCGAGATTTCAGGGAGTCGGCTTGCGGCGATTGCTCCGGTTTCGAGCTGTTGCCTGAGTTGCTTTCGCTGTCGCTGTCGGAGCCTATGGTGGGAGGAGCAAAGAACTGGGGCTCGGAAGGATCAAATGGACCGTTGTTGTCAGCATTGCTATCCTCAGGATCCATAGAGTAGTTGCGGGCATCCTCCGGAGTCTCGACACCCGAGTAGTACTCGTAGAGATGGTCGGTCTGCTCGCTCTTGTTAATCAACTTCTCCATGTATCGCTTGCTGGGTAGCGACTTGGCTGTGTCGTTGGACTTGACACGGAAACCATCAGAACCGGGCAAAAGAGGGAGAGCGTAAGGAGCATAGAGGGCCTCGTCGTAGCGACGGGGCTTCACTTCGTGCACGGTACCCAAGAATTCGGAGAGACGGTCCAAGTTGAACTCCTCACATATAAAGTAGGCCGTAACCCTACTGAATTCCTGGGCACGGGCCTCCTTTGGCATGAGCTCAGCGCGGCTTCGCTGGATAGGTGGAGCATCGCCAGAACGCCAGGCATCCGATGGTGGAGACCCAACACGAGGCGGAGAGCGGGCATCACCTTGATCATCCGGAATGAGCACCAACTTCTGGGAGGTCTTGGATGTCCGCGACGGCAAGTTCTGCGAGAGCTTCGGTATGCTTCTGATGTTGCGTCTACGCTGTTCCAGCAGCATGTAGTCAGAAGGAGGAGGCAGAGCGCCACGCAGGGGGCTCAATCGTGAGCCCTGGCCGAGCAACGGGAGTCTGCTTTGGCCCGAAGGGATGTCGCTGGCATTGCTGAGAAGCTTATCCACGGAGATGTCGGTGTACTTGTTTGAGCGGCTATTGAAGCGACGATGCAAAGAAAGATTATGAGGAACTGGGGACTGGGGTTGACTGGATTGCAGTTGCTGCAGTTGCTGTTGTTTTCTGTAGCTTTGTCCGGCGAACGGGGCTCTTGTGCCCTTTACGCTGTTAGATCGGGCATCAGTGACGAGAATAGACGGCGATCGCTTAGCGGTGGGTTTTTGGTCTCTTGACATCGAAGGCAGGGTGCCGTATTGGATAGTATTGGAAGTATGGCGGCGATGAAGTAGTTAAGAAAGCGCCGAAGCGATGTCTGGGGATTAAAGGGGAGAGGTTGCTCGGGGAGCAGATAAGCGTTGAGCCGTGGAATAAGGACTCCACATCCGCTCCATCACGGCATCCGCTCACGTGACTTGAAGTGTACAGGGGTGAATTATTTGCTTTAGCTACGTGGAGGGTAATTTGGTTGATGTGAGCTAGACAGGATAAGGTTTTGGGCTCTTAGGCTTTTGGAAAATATGTTATTTTTGATCTGGAGGTTGTTGTCGATTTTTGGTACCTTGTTGGCTGATTAGCTTTGCTGTAGATGAGTCGCATTCTTTTCTGATTTGGTTAATCATTCGCCGGATCTTGAGAAAAGTGAGAATACCAGCCGCATCACTGTCATATAACAAAGCATAGCGAATAATGATTTAAAAAGATAGAAGCAGATAATTGTCAAAAAGTGGGCAGAGATATCAATCTCAAATTGATATCTAAAAGTTCAACTATACGTCTAATCTGCAGAAGTCGTCTACATTCACCGATCTTAGAACGTAGAGCTTCACCCAAATCACGTGACATGAAATACTCATCTTCGCTCCTGCAATCCCATTTCTTCTTCAACAATGGCCACCTTGACTGTCGCCGCAAAGGCACCGTTCATCGCGTACACTCCGATCATTGCCTCTGAGTTTGTCAACTCTGAGAATAAGCACTCTGTCAATGTCGAATTCGTCGACGAAAAGTCCGTCGTCTCCGGCAAGGACGTCACAGCCAAATTCTCCAATGGCTCCTCTACCACTGAGGGCGAGTTAGCCGCCGCTCAGGCTCTCATTGCCCTTACGGACTCCATCTCTGAAGGTGGCGCCGATGCTACTCAATGGGCCCAGTTTGCTATGGACAAATTGGCCAACAAGAACTTCAAGGCTTTGGCCGCCGATTTGGAGAAGCTCGATGCTCACTTGAACTTCAGATCCTTCATCTCCGGTTACTCCTTGACTTTAGCTGACGTGGCCGTTTGGGGTGTCTTGAGAGCCAACGCCGTCATGGGCTCTGTCCTCAAGAACGAGGTGTACGCCAACATCTCCAGATGGTACAACTTCATCGGCTCGGACGCCAGATTCGATGGCGTCGCCGAGAGAACAACCAAGTCCATCAACGAGTTGCGCAAGTCCGCCAAGGCTGCTTCCGGCGGCAAGAAGGAAACCCACAAGGCCAACTTCTCCATCGACTTGCCCAACGCCAAGATGGGCGAGGTGGTGACTCGTTTCCCTCCTGAGCCCTCTGGATACTTGCACATCGGACACGTTAAGGCCGCTGTGTTGAACGAGTACTTTGCTCACGCTTACAAGGGTAAGTTGATCATCAGATTCGACGATACCAACCCATCTAAGGAGAAGGTGGAGTTCCAGGACGCCATCATCGAGGATTTGGCCTTGTTGGGCATTAAGGGTGACAAGATCACCTACTCCTCCGACTACTTCGACCAGATGTACGACTTGGCTCTCCAGCTTATTAAGTCCGGCCAGGCCTACTGTGACGACACTCCATTGGAGAAGATGAGAGAGGAGAGAATGGTGGGCGATGCTTCCGCCAGAAGAGACAGATCCGTGGAGGAGAACTTGAAGGTTTTCACCGAGGAAATGAAGAACGCCACCGAGGAGGGCCTCAAGAACTGTTTGAGGGCCAAGATCGACTACAAGGCTTTGAACAAGGCCTTGAGAGACCCTGTCATCTACAGATGCAACTTGAACCCTCACCACAGAACCGGCACCCAATGGAAGATGTACCCTACCTACGACTTCTGCGTTCCTATTGTGGACTCCATCGAGGGTGTGACCCACTCTTTGAGAACCAACGAGTACAGAGACCGTAACCCTCAATACGAGTGGTTCTTGAAGGCATTGAACTTGCGTCACGTGGATATCTGGGACTTTGGCAGAGTCAACTTCATCAGAACGCTCTTGTCCAAGAGAAAGTTGCAATGGTTCGTTGACAAGGGATTCGTCAGCAACTGGGACGACCCTAGATTCCCAACCGTCAGAGGTGTCAGAAGAAGAGGTATGACGGTGGAGGGATTGAGAAACTTCATTCTCTCGCAGGGTCCTTCGAAGAACATCATCAACTTGGAGTGGTCTGCCATCTGGGCATTGAACAAGAAGGTCATTGACCCTATTGCCCCAAGACACGTGGCTGTTGATGCAGAGAACGCCGTGTTGGTGAAGCTTTCCAATGGTCCTGCTGAGCCTTACACTGAGGAAAAGCCTAAACACAAGAAAAACCCAGAGGTTGGATTGAAGAAGGTGATTTTCGCCAAGGATGTTCTCGTGGAGCAGGCTGACGCCAAGACGTTTGCTGAAGGTGAAGAAGTGACTTTCATGGACTGGGGTAACGTGATCATCAAGAAGATCCACAAAGAGGGTGACGTGGTCAAGTCCATTGATGCCGAGTTGCACTTGGACGGTGACTTCAGAAAGACCGAGAAGAAGGTTACATGGTTGGCTGCCACCGACGACAAGGTGGAGGTTGAGCTCGAAGACTTTGACCACTTGATCACCAAGGACAAGTTGGAAGAAGGCGACAACTTCGAGGACTACCTCACACCACAAACCAAGTTTGTGTCCAAGGTGTATGCTGATGTCAATGTGAAATCGTTGAAGAAGGACACCATCATCCAATTTGAGAGAAAGGGATTCTACAAGGTGGATACCAGTCTCGACGAGGGCAAGGGTATTATCATGTTCAGCATTCCAGACGGAAAAAAGAAATAAATTCTGAGCCTAGCCTTTTCTGCAAAGTGAGTGAACAAGTTCATATCCAGTAATCGAAACACAATCTCTTTTAGCTGAATAGACATACCGAGGATACGACGAAAAGAAAAGAAAAAGAAACATGAAAGTAGGGATATTGTTACATGTGCAAATGGACCTTACAAATTAGAAGATAATTAGTGAAAGCACGAGTCGTTGGTTAGGAGAAACCGCAATAGCTGAAAAGGCGGGTCATAGGGAAAAGAATCAAAGGAATAGAGTCAAAAATTTGTAGAGTTCTACCACCGTGCATTTGCGAAAAGCAAGTGGTTGTGAAGAGCCCATGATAAAAGGATTGGTTAAGAGCAAACACTACTTTTGGCCCACATATGCAAACAGTAACTCGTTTTAGAAATGAAAGCTCCTTTTTAAGGAAGACCACAGAAATAGCAAGACTGAATGAAAAGTTTGAGAGAGAGAGAGAGAGAGAACAAAAACAATGGGCAAGGAAAAAGAAAAGCACAAACAATGGCATGTGGTGCGCAAGACCTGGCGTTAACGCCATACATTGAGTGAGTTAGGTAGCTTTCGCTGCGGATGCAATGGACATTTTTGTGAGTGAAATTTAGAGTGTATTGTTCAAAAAATAGCCACAAAATGCAGCATTATGGAAAACAAAGGATGGATAGCCTTGTTTTCATTTTTATCTGTCTAAAATGTTTGTCTTAACTAAGTCGTTTCATCGTTATGTAGATGAAGATGGATGATCGCCAGGGTCTTCGTTATATTATCGGGGAGGCGATTTTGTCGACAAAGTAAAAGGTGCTAAATGAGCTTAGCCGCTGAGTGAAAGTAGCGGAGTCAGGAAGCATTTCATAGATTTACAAACCACTGTTGTAGTTATTCAACAGACATATTAGTACACGGTTATAGCACGGACTACCAATAGTCTCGCTTAAGTAAAAGCTACATGCATATGGGATGCAAGCTGCGGCCGTGATGCACGTCAAAGAAGAGCCGATGCATTTGATTGTGAAATTAGACACACATCATGCACATTGTGCATTCGGCAAGGTGCGCCCAAACTTTAAGCATTACCACCTACTTTGGGTGCGCCCAGGTACTTTTTTTTTTCATAAAAAAATAGAAAAAAAAAAAAAAAAAAAAAAAAAAAAAAA
>JAJMHH010000099.1:14729-37780 GCA_030582955.1 Osmozyma tolerans
AAAAAAAAAAAAAAAGGCGAGCTTCGCGCTGTATGCAGTGTTGAAAAGTTCTCATCCACCTCACGAAAAAGAATTTTTCTCCAACCCCCCACTAAAAGTCTCCCCTACCACAGTCTTAGATTCCATCAACATGCCAGGTGTTTCCGTTAGGTATGTCTTTCTCCCAAAATAATCCCACAAGTGCCAGCATTTCAACTGTGCTAGTGGCTATCCTGTGACACGCCACAAGGCGTTGCTTTCAAGTTCCCGTTTTACTAACAGCCAGAGACGTTCCAGCTCAAGACTTCATCACCGCTTACGCTTCGTTCTTGCAACGTCAAGGTAAGTTGGAGGTTCCAGGTTACGTTGAACTCGTCAAGACCTCCGCCGGTAACGAATTGCCACCCCAGGAATCCGAGACCTGGTTCTACAAGAGAGCCGCTTCTGCTGCCAGACACATCTACTTGAGAAAGCACGTTGGTGTCGGTAAGTTGAACAAGGTCTACGGTGGTGCTATCAACAGAGGCTTCAGACCTCACAGACACGCTGACGCTTCCGGCTCTGTCAACAGAAAGGTGTTGCAATCTTTGGAAAAGATTGGTGTCCTTGAGATCTCTCCAAAGGGTGGCAGAAGAATCTCTGAGAACGGCCAGAGAGACTTGGACCGTATCGCTGCTCAAACTTTGGAGGAAGATGATGAATAAGCGTATCTTAATCCTTTGTACTTTAATAAATCGCATCTGCTAGGCTCGTGACTACTGTGCTAATTCTAGTGGGCAAGTATAGCTTTCAAAATCCTATATCCCCTGTTTCTTTGGCCACCGAAACTGCCTTCTTCTCCTGTACATGCCGGAGACCGCCTTCTGGGAGGCCAATCCAGTTTAGCGGCGGCACCTCTGGCAATTCTGAAAGCCATGCCAGGAACTCCTCGCTTGCTGGAATAGAAAGTGTAGATGTCTCCACCAAACTAAAGTTGTAGTCGAGACTGCGGTCCAGGAATAGCTGGTTTGCCAACTCTCTGCACTTCTGGAGATCCTCTGGTTCGGAGATTTTGCCGCCGTAGACAATGTCCACAACGACAAACTTGATCTCTTCCCATGGCACTTCGCTCGAGACCGCCGCTGACTGGAATATCCGCTCAACGTAAGCACCGGCTGCGGTGAAGTCTGTCTCGTTGATATCGTAGTTCTTCTTAAAGGCTAGCGGCACGTACTTGAGTCTTTCGTGGACCTGGGCGTGGAACCAGCTTAGAAGGAAAGCAACAAGACGGAAAGTATCGTTGGTGATGCTTCCTTGCAATAACGAGAACGAATCTTTGAGCGTGTGTTTGAACACAGGAGCCACCTCGTGAGTAATGTCAGTGGCCGTTGATAAGAGTCCTGCTGGAAGCTCTGTTGAGCTGAGCAGACAGGTGAGGAACAAACGGAAGTTTTGATGGGGGTTGACTGCCTCAAGTTGTCTGGGTAAATCAGCCATCCAAGGCCTGGATAAGTGGATGTTCTGTATGACGAGCCAAGAACCGGATGCCATACTCCTCAGGAGCTCGTGCTTGGCCAGCTGTATGCCCTCTTTAGACCCCAAGGCAACGGCTGCAAATGAGCAGTTTGCCTCCTTTGCAAGTTGCTCGATGCGGAAAGACGGGTCGTATCCTTCTGAAGTTGCTACCAAGATAGGAACCTTGCGAAGCTTAGCCCAATCGGAAAGACCGAAGAGGTCGATATCACTCCACGGCTGTCCGAATACAACCTTGCTAAGTTGGGCAAGTGCCTCTAGCAAAGTGTGATCGGAAACCCTCAATACAGCCTCAAACACTGGTTTTAATAGAGAAAAGGCTGCATTGTTCTTGTTGGCCAGAACAACCTCCATCCAGCGGTCTTTCTCAACACCGTCGGCAATCCCTTCTGCCAAGCACAACTTAAGCGCTTCTTGTACATTCTGGACAGTAGGACCGTTGATAGGCAGTAAAATATCAAGACACTGAATGACATGGGCTCCGTATTCAATTTTGAAGAACAACCTTGTAAGGGCAAGCCCGAAGACGTCCCTATCAAAGCTTCGCAAAGTTGCAGCCATCCTCAGGTAAAGTTCCCGATACAAGGATGAGATGAACAGGGAAAAGTCAAACGATGCTTCCATCCGGCCCAACACACTTGTGAACACCTCCACAAACAGACCAATGGAGAAGTTATACAACGGGTTCTTTCTCGACAACCGCATAAGGATCTCGAAGAGTCCCTTGCAGTGGTCAGCAATGTCGCTGTATCGATCTCTGATCTCATCAACCTCTGCCTTCACCAGCATCGACTCGCTCATCTTCACATCCATATCAGAGGATTGCGCCTCGAGGGACTCAAGAGCCTCCACGGCCTCATCGCTCTCGAGAATCGTGCCGGCCATGTTGGCCAAAGTAGCCAATAATGTTTGCCGGAGCTGGAGAGATTTGACCTGATACTCACTTTGAAGAGAAACTATTTCCTCCCGTCTCTGGTAAAGCAGCGAGTCGACGTGTTTCAATGTGATGTCAAGTGCCTGGTTCTCCAAATTGCTCGATGTGACGGTGAAGTTCAACAACGAGGTCCTCGAGGCCACAAAAGGCGACACCCGGGCCCATGCGTCCTTTGTGTAGAGAACTAGATTGAAGTTCTCCAGGAAATCGATTGTCTTCAGTCCAAACGCCACCAACCTTCTTCCTCCGTTGTAGGTGAAATCCTCTCTCAACACCAGGTCGAGAATAGGATCGTACTGTTCGGCATCCTCGATCAAGATGGTGCCTCCAAATCTCATGGCGTCTTCAACGTGCTTGACAAAGGCAGGGTTGTTAAAACTGGTGACTGCAATCTTCTTGGGCTCTCTTGAACGTACCCACACATCCTTGATACCACCTGAAGGGTCCACTATGAAGGGGAACTTGCACTGGCCACCAATGGCAAAGTTTTCCTGGAAAAGAACATCCTCAGTGAGCCCACAAGATGCCCAACATCTTCTGTCTTTGGTTGTGCAAAGAGCAGATAGCAAAGATGCTGAGGCGGTGTACTCTATCAGGGCGTCGGAAAGCACCCTTTGCCACTTAGCGAGGGTTTCTTGCCTCTGCTTCTGGTCCAAGTGGCCCATGTAAACCACCGCCGCAGCAGCCAAAATGGAGTTTCCAACCAATTGCCTCTTGCTTTCCTCGTACAGCTTAATGCTGGTGATCCATCTCTCCCGCTCTCGGGACAACTTCTCAATGAGTTGGACGCTTCGAGACACCTTCTGCTCTGTTGCTTGGATTTCCACCTTAATGAGCTCCGTCTCTCTAACAAGCTCACTATATTTGTTCTTATACTCCTCTATGCTGGCCTCGAGCTCAGCGATCATCTCGGCAATGGCAATCAACTGGGCTCTGGACTTCCTTGCCGTTGCCTCCAAATAGTCAACCTCCTCCTTCAACGGCCCGACTTTTTTGAGAATATCAAAGTACCTGAGCTGGGCAATCACCCACTGGAGCAAAGGCCCACACGCCTTACTTGCTCTGTTGACAGCGTCAAAGTTAAAGTCTGGTCTCGAAAGATACGTGGCCTCCATGTGCCTGCTGAGCTCGGGCGTCAACTGGGACTCACTGTCGTAAGACACGATGCTTGTAATGAAGTCGTCCTTTCGAACCACAAGCTGCACATCACGCCACGACCCGACATTGTATCCCAACAACACACAGACCGACTCCATGGCGAGTTTGACCGCGGCTGGTGGATTGGACATGCTTCTCATCTCGGTCAAATGCTGCTTTTTGATGTTTTGAACCCCTCTTTGGGCATCCAACACAGCAGGTTCAGCAAGCTGGAGGTCGTCCATCACCACGGCTCTTCTCTTGTTGATCTCAACCTCTTGTTTTTCGAGCTCTGCCTGTGTGGCTATGGAAAACTCCTTCTTGCGCTCTGCTTCGTTCTGGTCAACGATCATCTTGTTGAGCATCTGCCTTGCATCTGTGTCCTTGGCTACGAGCGTCTTATTCCGCTCCGAAAGCAACTCCCGCATGACCAGTACTTCTAACATAGTCTCGCGGAGCTTATCAAGTCCGCTGTTAATAGACTTTTGGTTTGCCTCAAGCTCCCCTTGTGTTTTCATGAATACCTCCACAAACTTCAGAACGAACAAGACAAACTTTCTGGGGTATACACCCACACATCTATGGATATAGACAAAAGCCCGTACCACCAGGTCCCTGTAGACGGTTCCACTCTGGCTGGGGGTATCGATAGGGAGACTCAGCACAAGTTTTTGGCCCACCTCCACAAGCGAGCTGTCAGTCCAGTCTCCCATCCAGTTCAAAACACATCTGTTGAATAAAGCGGGCGAAGAATGAACCTGGGGGCGGATTTCGTCACCAGACCCACCGCCAGTGCCACTGACAGTGAAGATCACATGAAGGTTGATGGAAACCTGTTTGACGAACCAGTCGTAGAGCTCATCCTCGCTGTCGAGCAAGAGACCCTGGGCAGTGGCCTCAACACCACAAAGACGGAACAAGGATGCAAGATCTTCTCCTTGGAAGAGGCCTGGGACCTCGGAATTCGCCAAAAGTGTGTTCATTCTCTCGATGAAAGAAGTCTCGAGAATGCTCGACTCGTCAATTAAGAAGCACATCCGTTCGCCCTTTGCACACCGCAAAAGAATATCCCGGAGGGTGTTGTCGAAGTCCTCGATGGTGTACTTTGAGTGGACTCTAAGCTGGACAGTCTTTAATCCGTTGATCCACGCCACAAACCGTGCAAGCGTTGACTTGCCACTTGTGCTAGGGCCAACGAGAATCATGTGGCCCTGATGCTGTCTCAACACACGGTCTATGCGGAGAATGTGGTCGAGCATGTCATGGTGAAGCACAAGATCAACATTTACTTCCTCTTCGCTGAACACACGCAACCTCTCACGGACAAACGCCGTCAACTCGCCGGGCTCCACCACCTCGTACTCCGAACTCAACCATTTCGAGTATAGAACAGGCTCTGCGAGGGCCTGCTCAAGGTTTGTGTGGGGGAAGTTGCTTCGGCAGACGTCCTTAAGAAGCTTCTTAGTCCATGCTCTTTCAGTGTCACCGAAAAGCCTATCACAGAAGAGCCTTAAGCCTTCGTGGAACCACAATCTCAAAAGCTGCCACAATTCACTGTAAGCCACAGAAATTACCGTCTCCAATATTCCTCGACACCATCTCGTCAACTCTCGCGGCGAGTAAACGTAATGGCTCATCTTGGACGTGGTGAATTCGCTCCGGCTCATATTGTACACGTCGAGCATAGCCACAGTCAAAGGATCAGAGAAGCTTCTGAGGTCTGGGGCACACTTCAACGTGGCTCGGTTGAACGTTTGGTAGATTTGTTTGAGAGAGTTTTCTCCAGGGTATCCAACCTGAACAAGACAGACATGGCGCATGAACCGAGACGGTAATCTTTGGCGTCCGGGATCGTTAGGGTCATTGCATGCTCCAACAAACTGGAGATTCACACACTGAACCCACTCCTTGTCTTTTGCTCTCCAGAACCCGCCGTGTTCCACGATTTGTCTCATCAACGCAATCACCTTCTGCGTCCCGTAATTGTCTGCAGCGGGCAAGTTGATCTCGTCACAGAACACGACCACCCATTTCCCCTCGAGTTTTGGCGCAAGGATGAGACCCTTGTTGCTCTTCCGATACTCACAGTGCTGCTCGAGCAGCGCCAAAAGTGTCTGTGGCGACGTGTCTTTGGAGAAATTAAGCGAAATCAAGTCCAACGTCGGCAGCTGCCGCAAAGCCTTGAACAAGGTCATTGTTTTCCCTGATCCTGGCGGTCCGCATAATATCAACGGCGAGTGACTGTTTATCACTGAGTGGATCATGCTCTCGTGAGAAACTGTATCCACCGTCGGCACAATGATGCTAGGATCCATCACTTGATGAGGCTCAAGATCCACTTGGTCCACCCGCAGCGCCCACGAGGCCCACTCGAAGCTGGGAATGGCCACGTAGCTCTCGGAGATGTGGCGTGGGATTTCAACATGTCGGAAAGGGCCCAATGTGCCAATAAAACGGGCAACACGATCTCTCTCTTCCTGCGAACAGTCACCAGCAAAAGCCATCACAAGGCAATGAACAAGGGCCTTCGAAACAAAACTGTCAATCTCCTCCACAATGACATCTTCGTGCTTCGCGTGGTACGCAGCCAAATGTTCAATCTCGGCGGAAAAGTATGTCTGCAATGCGTTCTGTCCTCTCAGCCCATCAAAGTCCATGATGTGGTTGCAACATTTGGCCTCAGCGAGCACAGAGTCAAAGACATCTTTGCTCAATATTGTGTCCACATTGTCGGCTATCAAGGTCTGCAAGGACATCTGCTTCCCCATAAAGAGAGACTGATCTATTGGCTCGTTCACTGCAATTGCCTCCTTCCTGAGACTGCTAACAAACCTGTTCCAGCTCCAGAATGGCTCCAACAAACTCTCGTCAAACCAAACCACTCCGCATCTACTTGTGGTTGCAGGTGTTGTGAACGCAAGACTGTCGACTTCAAAGACGATTCGGATGTTGTTGTTCAACTCAAGCCTCTCACCAGTAGGTAACGTTAAAAGCTTGTTGTCATCCAACACACTGTTGAGGTTTTCAGCCCATTCGGGATCAATATCGCCGTCGAAAACGATCCAGATTCTTTTATTCTGTTCTCCTCGCATGTTGCTGAGCGCAGAACGCAAAATCTTCGTGAATAACCCGTCCGTCCATTCTCCAGTCACTGGATCCAACAACCCGAAAAGCGTTTCCTTGGAGAGCACCTTGCAGTCGATTCTAAACACATCGTTTTTGATATTGCTGAATCTAGCCATGGTCGCAAGAGTTGTATTGAATACTGTGGTCTTCGCAGACGGGGATTGCCCGATTAACATGAAACCGTGATGGTTCGCCTGGATGCGAGAAACCTGGCACCCTTTTGCAATGAGGCTTTCGGAGACTTGTAGACCTTTCCGTTCGAATTCTGACTTGAGACCTTCTGCAAATTGAACATCGTCAACTTCTGTACCGCCAAGAAGAGGGAAGTATTGTTCGAGTAAGCGTTCAAAAACCGCCTCGTCTGTCTTCACCATTTTTGGTAGTATCGACATCTTCAAACCTCTAACTATCGATGCCGCCTCCTCGTCAAACGATGAGCTGCCGCTGCCGCTGCTGTCAGACTCGCACATTCTCAATATACTTTTCAAAGCCCGAAGACCGAAGTCATAGTGGTTTTGTTTCGAACACAGCGAGCCGAGGTCATTGAAAAGGGGCACAATGCGCTTGGACAACTCGGAAGAATGAGAGAACCGCTTGGAGGTAAGAATAACCTCCACAATCATCTCCATATCGGGCCGCTTCACTGGGTACAACCGGAAGAGGTTCTTCAAATTCTCCGGAAGCTCGTTTCTTCCAGCGTATCCAGGGTTCATAGTTATGAAAATTGCCGTTTCAGGAGAAACAGATGTCACAGTATTGGCAATATCAATCGACTTATGGTCTCCACGCAAAGCCTTCTGGATGAGCTCGACTTGAGAGGATAAAGAACTCAAAATGGACAGATTCAATCTGTTGAACTCATCGAAACAACCCCAGCATCCAACTTTGCACAAGCCAAGGAAAATTCGGCCCATGGACTTAAAGTCGAAAGAATCATCGCAGTTAAACACTTTGACTGCCTTACCAAGATTGTATCCTAAAGCCTTGATACTTTCGGTCTTTCCTGTTCCGGCAGGCCCATAAGGAGAACCACCAAAGCTCCGTGAAATCGCCTGAGTCATTGCAAAGGCGTTTCTATCAAGAAGAGGCGTACTCACAAGCCGCTCAACAACTCCATGGTATTCGTAACCATAAGTAAACTCTGACCGTCCCTGTTTGATCACTATATGGTTTAAAGGATCTGTGCAATTTGAACGGAAGTAGAATAGTTGCTGCTGGTGGCGTAAATTGATTTTCTCGTGATGGCCTGCCAACTTCAATGACTCAATCACGTTTCTCTGGCGGATGAGCTCTATGATCAAATTTTCAACCTTCTTTAAATCCAAATTTGATGAAGCAAGTTCAGTCAACTTTGCCAGATCTCTCACAAGCTGCTGGTAGAATTCGGCCTTATTAACGAGGCTATCGTCACTTGACTCAACTTGTCTCGTAAAATAAAGCTGTGTCGCCACGATAACTGCCTGGAATGGGTGGTTATTAACAAATTCAAAATAGGATTTATGATCAAAGTGCTCCAATAAGTGACAAAGAGCTTTAAACGCCTCATCAATACTCTTGGAGAGTGACAATTTGATCTGACTTTCAAGGTCAAGTAACCAGTGCGTCATTTCCTGGTGTTTCAAAAGAGAAACCGGCATGTTCAAGGAGAGAATCTCTTCTTCAGGACTCACTATCGATGTGATCTTGTACCCACTGTCGTCAAAAACAAGCCTATCCACCCCAAGAAACATCAGCTTCACGTGCCTGTTTATCATTTGCTGATCCTTCAGACCGCCTATGAGCTCCAAGAGATCTTCATTTCCAACAAAGTAGAGTCTTGGAAACTGCCTGCGCTGTTTCTCGAGATATTCTGATAAGCCAAGTTGGGTTTTTTCGAGACTGTTGTAAATTTTTTGGAGCGTCTCCTGTAAGTTCCTCAAGGACAAGATATCGATGACCAAGGTGAAATTGCTGATTTTCTTAAGAAGATTTGTGAACTCAAACGAAATATTGATAAACCTCGATGTCTCAACAGGCAATGATGAGTGGATTTCATGATTATCGTCAAATACCCCATCAAGGTATGCCCACTTTTTCTGAACCTCCACCCATAGATTCAAGATTTCTAAGAGATTCGATAACTTATCCTCCATCTCTGACCTCTCCTTGTCAAAACCGCTATGGAAAACCGAATTCTTCATACTAGCCAACGAGCTTATATCGTCGTTACATTGGTCAAAGAGCGAGTCCCAATTTCTGATAAGGCGGCATTTTCCATGGAAATCGAACGTTTGGAAGACCATTTGGGACCACGTAGTTCTGATTCCCTCGATGGCAGCCTCAATTACCTGTTCATTGGCAGCTTGTGTGATGATTGAGCGAATTGCACTTTCATTTAGAGCAAGGTTGATCTTGGAAACATCCAGTATTCTCATGGACTTAAGGTCTATGGGTTCTTGATTCAGAATCATGAAAATTTTCTTCCAATGCCGCTCCTTGATAGCATCATTCTTGAGTTCAGTGAGTAGCGGAACCTCTTGAAGAAGGTTATTGACCGATGCTTGGAATTGAGCAAATGCAGGGTTGCGTTTGACTTCTTCAGGGAATGATTTAGATTTCTTCAAAAGCTCATCAATGTGGCTTTTGAATGTTCTTGGATGCAAATCTAACCATCTTTGGTTGTGAATTTCCAGCAATTGGGTATATGAGGCATGTATAGTGACCCAAATGTTTTTCACTGCCTCAATATCATCGGGGAAGTGAATCCTTGATCCGTCAAGTTCAAGCTTTAGCTTCTCCGCAATTCTGAGAAGCATGTTGAACTCACCAGAAATATCAGCGAAACGCTTTTGGAAAGCCGCTATTATTGAAAGAGCAATTGCAGGATCTTCGTCTCCAGCGATAAACTTCGACTCCCATTCATCCTTAACGACAGCAGATTGTTCTCTGATATTGGAGGCATACGATTTCAAGTTGGTTTGGATGACATTCTTGTTGGACTCGATGAACTCGAATCTTGAAGCTAGCATGGATCTAGGTGCAGAAAGCCGACTTTCAAGAACATCAGCATCAATCCAGTTTATCAGAAGGTTGGCATTGAGTCTTCTGAGCATCTTCTGACAAACTTTAACGCCTTCTTTGTCAACGTCGTATCTTGCAAGTTGTGCTTCTGTTTCGAATAACGAGGCAATGGACTTGATGAGAGGCCCACAGTCGAGCAGAAGGGATAGCGGACTCAGAAGCAGAGACTCAAATGCCTTCACTTGCCTTATAATTTTCAATGCAGAGTCGTAAACGATCAACTTGACCGAATCGAGAAAGCGAATTTCGACAGTCTTGAAAGATGCTAATGTTTTCGCTTGAATGCTGCTAAACAGTATTCCAGACCCGTTTGCAAAGCTCCACAAACCTTGAGGAATTTCAAGAAGCTTTTTAACTTCAAGAAGCTGACGAACTTTTTCAATCCAATGTTGGAGATCGTGATCATCCAGTAAAGCAACCTCGGCGTCTCCGCTCATGAAATCTTGCAAGAGGGCCCATTTCAAACAGAAAGAGTCACATTGTTTGGAGATTTCATCAAATTTCAGGAGTAATTTCGCAAACTTTGCGCTCGAATTGCAATCCTGGCTATCCCAAATCTTTCGTGAATTTCCATTATGATCGATAAAAGACACCTTATTCAATATCTTGATCTTTTCGTTAACAACCGAAATCCATTCACTCTTTGTCGTGCTGACCGGCGGGTTAATTAGATACACCCCACCCTCAAAGAGTACGGTGTGTCGGGCTCGGCGTAAGATTAGCTCGCTCTTCAGTTCATGGCCCTCGACCTCAGATTGCAAACATTTGAGAAATTGGCAGAACTTCTGATCTAATGTTTTGTGGACTTCTTGAACTAGATATTCGTCCAACGCATTCATGTTACTGTATCCTTTTCGCCAGAATACTTCTCTCTGGCTGAAAATCTCACCAATAACATCATTTATGGAGTCATCATCAAATGAACAAGACAGAAGATTTTGGAGATAATTTGAGGAGAGCTTCGAAACAACTTTATCGATCAAAGTCTTTTGTGTAAGCAAAGTGTATGTTTGCAACTCAAAGTTGGAAATCGCCAGCAACGAGCTGGAGTCATCCGCTGTACTGTCACTTAATCCTGCCGCTCTCACCCCCGTATCAGTGAGAAGCAACCCCCAAGTGACTTTTCTAATTGGATTAATCAGCTCAACCACGCATTGTTTTTGGTTCTCGAGCAAAGGCTCAAGTTCCTTTCCTTGCGAGCATTTAGATTTCTCGTCTAGACAACAATGCTCCCAAATCTGAAGATGGTCAGCGAGAGACTGAAGGATAGGCCTTATTACCTCAAAGCTTTCGATCTGACTGAGCAAATCAGTTGGAAGCAGGTATCGCAAATCCAATATTATGTTCTTTTCATAGGTGAAGGGTGCTATATCGGCATCAAAGTCAACCACCATGTACTTCAAGTTATCTTCATTCGAGGGAACAAAAACATACTTTGAGGAATCGAAGGAAGCACAAGTATCACGAGCTTTTGTAGTCCAAGATCTAATTAGATCTTCAGGATTATTGTTCTCAATATACAGAGAACATTCTTGCTGAATCTTTGCTCCAACAGCAAATAATGACCATTTCGATCCTAAGAACGATTCAAGGGAGTTGAGATAGAAATTAATCTTCGCCAACACCTGATGATTCCAACACAATTGACTGATGAGATTATCTTGATCGTTCGTATGATACAGGTCAGTTTCCACGCCTTGTGGTGATGCCGCGGTCTTGAGCAAGTCTAGCAATTCAGTGTGAATCATGTCGAGTATACGCTGCTTGAACTTATCGTCGACCAATGGAACAACAGATATGCTTGAATCAGACGAGAATTTTTGGAAAAGGGCATGATATTCGTGGATAGTAGCGCATTTCTCGAGACGATGGCTAAGTAGATGCCGTATGTGGGACGAGGTCTCTAGGTAGACGTGGAGATAGCTTTGCTCTTCTGAGGCGAAAATAGATATGCCTTGTTTAGAGAAATCAAAAGGATTGGAAGAAATAATGTGTTTATGATAGGCTGCGACCAAATCATCGGTGATGTTACCCCGGCCACGGAACAAAGCCAGCATTGCAAGCAAGTTATGGTGCTTGACTTTGATATCAGATATGCGGTCGATTTGATGGAAGATCTGGGTAATGGGAGATTGGTCAATCTTCAAAACCATAAACTTCGACTGGCGCCTTCTCATAAGCTCTCTCAAGACATTGAGCATGAACTTCGTATTTGTGTCTATGGTTTCCTGCAATGGTGCAAGGGAGGCCCGCCAGACTCCATTAAACTCTTCCATTGGCAACAAGAGAAGGTCTTGAGTGTCTAACAAGCTTATAAGACAGGATGCAATGTGTCGGATGATTAGATCCAATATTTGTATCATCTTCGTTATGGATAAAGATGCGGCAGGTTTCCATCGCTTGAGATGAGTGAAAATGGAGTTCACCGTGCTAGTGAATTGGTGTACATCTGTTGAGGCAGAAGCAAGGCTAGAGAGGGGGATTTCCTTGAACAATGTGTTTAAAGACTTTGTCTCCTCGAGTCGCTCCGACAATCCGAGATTGTCTTGGAAAAGGAGGGTTGTTTGAAACCGCTTGGCCTTGCTTAATAAGGATATAGCATTTTTCACTTCCGGCGAGGTAATTTGATGTATGATAGACTCCAAAGCTTCTTGCCTTGAGGACCAGAAGCTGATCTCATCTTCAATTGTGGTACCATCTGAGATATCCTGCGATAGGGAGGTAACAGCGTGGATTTGTCTGATCCAGTCATTGACAAGTGAAGTTAGCTCATTTAGAAGTGTCAGATCATGAGATATGTCCAGATCAGAAGACGCAAGCACGGTACGTATTTGGGGTGGAATAGACAGTAGGAGGTCAGGAGCCAGAACATGAGAGGAGAGATGCAGTAAAGAATGATCAAGTTCCTTGAATTTGCGACGAGCTTGCGAGTAAGATTGCAGATTATTTGTTTCATTATCAACAGTCAAAGATTCAAAATATGGAGATACAACAAAGGAGAGCAAATCGTGGATCGCAGTCAAGGACTTATTTTCGAGAGTGATGGAGACCGTGTTGACCTGGGACAGGATGGGCTCATTTTGTGAAATTGGGATAGCAGACTTCAACAAAGCGAAAACAGTTTTGTGTTTCCTCGTGGCAATCTCCAGGGGATCTGAAGTCACGTAAAGGGAGTTTTCATGGTCCTTGAATAGATAGATCGCCTGTGGGGTGGTGACACGAATAAAGTGTTGTAGGAGGTGCTCGGCATCTTCGGATAATTCCGAACAGGTAAAGTGAGTAGTATCATTAGAGAAGTACTCTAGTAAAGCATCGGGCAGAACAAGGGGTATTGTAGGGTCTGCCTCTTCCATTATGGTTCAACCTATACGTGCTTGTGGAGTCGAAACTACGATGTTTGTTTACAAAACGCGTGATATTCAGGCACGTGATTGAGACAGATGGCGACGAGAAATGGAACATGAAAAATATGGATGAAAAAAAAAAAAAAAAAAAAAAAAAAAAAAAAAAAAAAAAAAAAAAAAAAAAAAAAAAAAAAAAAAAAAAAAAAAAAAAAAAAAAAAAAAGGAAGAGAGAGAGAGAATAAAATAAAATAAAAAGAGAGAACGAATAGTAATGAATAGTTTTCAGCTGACGATTCATAGCTACATTGACCAGAATCTCTCGCCACACTTTAACCTCTTCGTAATCGCTGATAGCACTGTATACTTCCGTAGAAGCCGACGCAGCCACATTAGCTATCGACTGAGTTTCTCAAGTAGGAAAAGATATGAGACCAGGCAAATATCAAGCGAACAAAAAGTTCCTCGGTAAAATTATTCGCAGATCAAGTAACCTCCAGATCAGAATAAAATTTACTGAGAAACAAAGCGGGGCCTACAAATAATAGTAAATGCAACAGCTGGGCGGTTGAAGGGGCGTTTACTAGCAGAGCAAAACGTTCGGGAAAACCTATGAGGTGCTGCATACACACGCCTTTTTAGTGTAAAAGAATAACAAGAGAGTGGCGTTGTACAGGTCTAGTACAGAGGATAGAGTAGCGATAAAGTACGGTTGATCCTGTATATAAGCGGGTTTTGAGGGCGAAGAGCAGACCATAACAATGAGAGCAACAACGGGAGGATACGCCAAAGTGAAAGTTTAAAATAGAGGTTGCGGTTTGAAGTCTGAAAGGCAGGAGTCACCATTATCATCAAAATATGGGGCACTCAAAAGGGAACGGACCCGACGAATGCGGCCGGCTCGGTCGGAACGGCTTAAAGTGGCGGAGATCGACGGCCAAGCGGAATTTAATGTCAGGGACTGCAGCCGCTTCTCCCGAGTCCTTGGGGGATCTTTTTTTTTTTTTTTTTTTTTTTTTTCAGTTTGGTCCTCGGCCTGTCTATTGCGCGGACCAACATAACTTCCGGCTCCGAGATTAGTCACGAGAACAACTAAATGCTCAATTTCCGTCTTAACGGAATTCTCTACAATATGCCAAGACGACTTCGGATTTAAAACTCTTCTATTTTGGTCATCCTGGACTTTCAAAGATAATTGAAGGCGCAGCTGTTGACATTTTACTATCGAGCTTCTACGAGTTTCACTCTATGTCCTTCTATGTCTAGGCGCGCGCAAAGAAAAACGGAGATAGAAACGGAGCTAGTCCATGACAAGAAATGGAGACGGACGTTGTGGTAATGCGGCGGAGAGAACAACAAGAACAAAAAAAAAAAAAAAAAAAAAAAAAAAAAAAAAAAAAAAAAAAAAAAAAAAAAAAAAAAAAAAAAAAAAAGGAAATAATAATCACACACCACATAATTAATAATATTAAGCAGTAAAAATTTTTATTCCTATGAACAATGTTGGAAATGATTAGACCAATGCTCAAAAATAGTACTCATGTGAACATGCCAATGGCTGCTTCTCCGAAATAATCCGCCATCTTTTTTCATACCATGGCTGTCTTCGACGTCCTCTTCGTATCTTACAGTAGCTTCGGCTCGAATGGACGCGCGGCGCTTACCAATGCGCCGGAACTTTTTTCTTCCGGCCGGCCCATTTTGCGATGCTTGTGCCTCTTTCTTGTAAGCAACCATCGCACAGATATAAGAAAGTGAATTTCTCACTATGATAATTTCAATTCTTATTTAGTCACCCCATAATTTTATTTTGTTTGATTCAATCGAGGTCCTTTAGTTCGGCATTGACGGCCATTTAGACTATATATAAAATATTTGCTTTTATTTCATTTCATTTCTACTGGCTTTCCTACCAGTTCAAAATAATCCTTGAGCCCGCTGGATCTCAATAATCTCCAAAAGCACCCGCTAACCTTCTATTCATCCTTCGCTTACTGATAACATGTCTGCAGGCGGAGAACCTTTCCGCGATGCTAAGGCTACTTTCACAGGCCAGAGACCGCCATCTGATGCTACTGGTGGATCTGGTCAGTTGCCAGAAAGCACTATTCAAAATAACGATATCGTATCCGAATCTCCTGGTCAATTCGATGAAAAAATCGCAGAAAACGCTTCTGAGGAGGAATCTATCAACGAATACCAGGGTTTTGGCTCTCATCAAGAAGAAGAGGTGCGTAATCTCGCAAGAACCCTCTCCAATAACAGCCAGAAGGCTCCACAAGGTGACTTGACCAGAACGCTGACCTCTCAGAGTTTGATCAAGTACCTCACCCATATGTCTGGTGTGCCAGGTATCGAGCCATTCTCTGCTGATGAGCTCAGCCAGTTGGACCCAAATTCGGAGAACTTCAACGCTAAGTTTTGGGTCAAGAACCTTAGAAAATTGATGGACAGCAACCCCGAATACTACAAGCCCTCCACTCTCGGTGTGGCCTACCGTGATTTGCGTGCCTACGGTGTGGCCGCTGATTCGGACTATCAGCCCACCGTCACTACTGGTCTTTGGAAGATGGCTCTCGATTTCTTCAACTCTTTGAAGCCGTTGGACGAGTCCAGATCGTTTAACATCTTGAAGCCAATGGACGCCATTTTCAGACCCGGTGAACTTACTGTGGTTTTGGGTCGTCCTGGTTCCGGTTGTTCGACCCTTTTGAAGACTGTCGCATGTAACACCTACGGTTTCAACATTGGCAAGGAGTCCAAAATCTCCTACGATGGCTTTTCTCAACATGACATTGAGCGTCACCACAGAGGTGATGTGGTGTTCTCAGCTGAGACTGATATCCATTTCCCTCACTTGACTGTTGGCGACACATTGGAGTTTGCTGCCAAGATGAGAACCCCGCAAAACAGAGGTGACGTGTCCAGAGAGGAGTACGCCAAGCACATGGCAGCTGTCTACATGGCCACCTACGGTTTGTCCCACACCAGAAACACCTATGTCGGTAATGACTTCGTCCGTGGTGTTTCGGGTGGTGAAAGAAAGCGTGTGTCCATCGCTGAAGTGTCTCTTTCTGGTGCTAACATTCAGTGCTGGGATAACGCCACCAGAGGTTTGGATGCAGCAACAGCATTGGAGTTTATTCGTGCTCTTAAGACGTCTGCCACCATTCTTGGTGCCACGCCTTTGATCGCTATCTACCAATGTTCCCAAGATGCCTATGACTTGTTCGACAACGCTCTTGTTCTCTACGAGGGTTACCAGATTTACTACGGTAAGGGCTCGGAGGCCAAGCAGTTCTTCTTGGACATGGGCTACGAATGCCCTCAACGTCAAACCACTGCTGACTTTTTGACTTCGTTGACCAACCCAGAAGAACGTATCGTCAAACCTGGCTACGAGAACCGTGTTCCTCGCACTGCCCAAGAATTCTCTGAGTACTGGCGCAACTCGCCTCAGTACAAGAAGCTTGTTGGTGACATAGACACCTACTTAAGCGATTGCGAGGCAAACAACCACACCGATCGCTACGCCGAGTCCCACAACGCCAGACAAGCAAACCACGTGGGTGCTAAGTCTCCTTTCACGGTTTCCTTCTGGATGCAAGTCCGTTACATTGTTGGAAGAAACTTTTTACGTATGAAGGGTGATCCATCCGTTCCTGTTTTCCAAGTGTTCGGTCAAGGTGTCATGGCTTTGATCTTGTCTTCTGTCTTTTACAACTTGCAGGAAGTTACCGAATCGTTCTACTACAGAGGTGCCGCTATGTTTTTTGCTGTGTTGTTCAATGCCTTCTCGTCTTTGTTGGAAATTATGGCTTTATTCGAAGCTCGTCCTATTGTTGAAAAACACAAGAAAATGGCTCTTTACCGTCCGGCTGCCGACGCTATGGCGTCCATCGTGTCCGATCTTCCGGTGAAGTTCATGACTTCGACGCTTTTCAACATTACTTTCTATTTGATGGTTCACTTCAGACGTGACGCTGGTCACTTTTTCTTCTACTGGTTGTTCTGTGCCTTGTGTACACTCACAATGTCTCATATTTATAGGTCTTTGGGTGCTGTGTCCACCTCGCTCGCTGGTGCCATGACTCCTGCTACTACCGTGTTGTTGGCCATGGTTATCTTCACTGGTTTCGTTATTCCTATTCCAAGTATGTTGGGCTGGTGCAGATGGATTCAGTACATCAACCCTGTGTCCTATGTGTTTGAGTCGCTTATGGTGAATGAGTTCCACGGTCGTCAATTTGAATGTTCTCAGTTGGTGCCAAGTGGTGGTCTGTACGGAGATGCCTCGATCGAAAACCGTGTGTGTAACACTGTTGGTTCTGTGGCTGGTAGCTACCAAGTGTCTGGTACTGAGTACCTTGGACAGTCTTACCAGTTCTACTTCGCCCACAAGTGGAGAAACATGGGTATCATTATTGGCTTTATTGTTTTCTTCTTGTTCGTTTACATTACCTTGACAGAATTCAACAAAGGTGCTATGCAGAAGGGTGAAATCACACTTTTCTTGAGAGGTACCATGAGAAGAATGAAAAAGAGACAAGTCAACGATATTGAAACCAACAACCAAAACGAAAAGGCTGCAGTTTCCTCAGAAGAAGACAAGAGCTCCAGCTCATCCAACAGAGACGACAAGATCCAGGGTAGCTCGCAGATCTTCCACTGGAAGGACTTGACTTACCAAGTTAAGATCAAATCTGAGGACCGTGTTATTTTGAATCACGTCGATGGTTGGGTGAAGCCAGGACAGATCACCGCTTTGATGGGTGCATCTGGTGCCGGTAAGACTACTCTTTTGAACTGTTTGTCTGAGCGTGTCACCTCTGGTACCATTACTGACGGTACTAGAATGGTCAACGGCCATGGTCTTGACTCGTCTTTCCAAAGATCCATTGGTTACGTGCAACAGCAGGATATCCACTTGCCAAGTTCCACCGTTCGTGAAGCATTGGCTTTCTCTGCCTACTTGAGACAACCACAGAGCGTGTCAAAGGAAGAGAAGGATGACTACGTTGAATACGTCATTGACTTGTTAGAAATGAGTCAATATGCTGACGCTTTGGTCGGTGTTGCCGGTGAAGGTTTGAACGTCGAGCAGCGTAAGAGATTGACTATTGGTGTTGAGTTGGTGGCCAAGCCTAAGTTGTTGTTGTTTTTGGATGAGCCTACTTCCGGTTTGGACTCCCAAACTGCTTGGTCCATCTGTATGTTGATGAGAAAGTTGGCCAACCACGGACAAGCCATTTTGTGTACCATTCACCAGCCCTCTGCTATCTTGTTGCAGGAGTTTGACCGTTTGCTTTTCTTGCAAAAGGGTGGTAAGACTGTTTATTTCGGTGATTTGGGCAAAAACGCCCAGACTTTGATCAACTACTTCGAAAGCCATGGATCTCACCCATGTCCTAAGGAAGCCAACCCTGCAGAGTGGATGTTGGAGGTCGTTGGTGCTGCTCCAGGTACCAAGGCCAACCAGGACTACCACGAAGTGTGGAAGAGTTCAGACGAATACAGAGCTGTGAAGGACGAATTGGCTTCCATGGAAACAGAATTGTCCAAGCTCCCAAGAGATGAGGATGCCGACGCCAAGAAGAAGTTCGCTGCTCCAATCTACAAACAATACCTGCTTGTTACGTGGAGAGTTCTTCAGCAAAACTGGAGAACCCCTGGCTACATCTATTCCAAGTTGTTTTTGGTTATCACGTCGTCTTTGTTTAATGGTTTCTCTTTCTTCAAGAACAAGCCTACCATCCAAGGTTTGCAGAACCAGATGTTCTCGATGTTTATGTCCTACATTCCATTGAACACGTTGTTGCAACAAATGTTGCCATACTACTGTCGCCAAAGAGAGATTTACGAGGTCAGAGAAGCTCCTTCGAGAACTTTCAGTTGGTTTGCTTTTATCACTGCACAAATAACGTCTGAAATGCCCTTCCAGTTCGTTATTGGTACTCTTTCTTTCCTTTGTTGGTACTACCCTACTGGCATGTACGAATTTGCCAAGCCTAGTGGAACGGTGAGAGAAAGAGGATGCTTAATGTGGTTGTTTGTCACCTTCTTCTACGTTTACATCTCCACCTTCGGCCAGTTGATGATTTCTTTCCTCGAGGTCTCAGACAATGCCGCTAACTTGGCTATTTTGTTGTTTACCATGTGTTTGAACTTCTGTGGTGTGCTCGCCACGAAGGAGAAATTGCCTGGATTCTGGATTTTCATGTACAGGTGTAACCCATTCACATACTTGGTTCAGGGAATGTTGGAAGCAGGTGTTGCCAAGCAGGCTGTTACGTGTGCGCCAAGAGAAATTGTGAAATTCCCTCCTCCACAAGGCCAAACATGTGGTCAGTACATGGATCCTTACATTTCCAAGGCTGGTGGTTACTTGCTTGATGAAGGTGAATCTTCGCGCTGTCAGTTCTGTCCGCTTTCGAGTACTGACCAATTCTTGGACAGTGTTAACGCATACTACTCTGAAAGATGGAGAAACTTTGGTCTTGTTATTGCTTTCATTGGCGTTAACATTGTGGGTACCATCATCCTTTACTGGCTTGCCAGAGTCCCTAAGAAGGGCAAGAAGTTCATTATTTTTTAAGGAGCGGGTAATGACGGATAATCATTAATACTAGTTTATATTTATATTTATATTGGCTGCGAACTTGAACGCGTAGGATCTGACATAAGAAAAAAAAATAAAAATAAAGAATAAACAAAAGTACAATAAATAAAATAAAGGAAGATCAAGAATAAGAAAGGAGAAAGGGATCTTGGGAAGGCAATTGGATAATCAAAAACGTTCGCGTCCAGTTTTGTCCATTTAGTGATTTCTTTGTATTTTAGTTTAAATAATATCATTTTGCAAGATTTTGGTTAGTACCAACCGCAGTTAAAAACTGGAATATCAAAGCGGGGTATCACAACAACTTAGAATTTTCTATAGATTATTGAAAATCGAGCGATTTAAAAGATTCAACAGTCTTTTTTTTTTTTTTTTTTTTTTTTTTTATGTGATTTAACATAGGGGTATACTTCTCAGCAATACCAAATACAAGGAAGGAGTAGTGCTCATCAAAGCCAGTAGCTCAAAACAGCATAATGCTTATAACAATCATCTATGTATTTTACAATGCAATATTTAATGCGAACCCGTCACCCATATTATCTCCACGGCTATTGTGGAGCCACGTTGTATCTCATCTTTATACCCATGGCAGCCAACTCGGAGTCCAAGTACTTCAAAACAAATGGAATGGCCACCGTAGTGGTATCAGCACCGCCAACAAACTTAGAGCCCGAACCATCTTCCCAGATCTCCGCGTCGCTCGCGTACTTGCCTTGTTTGGAGTACTCCTCCAACTTGATAGCACATCCGCGGCATCTGACAGTAGCGAACGATCCGATCTTAGGCACAGACAACTGGGTATTTAGCAAGGAACCGCAAGAGCGGCACACTGGCGACTGCGTGTAGTCGGAGCAGTTCAACAATCTGTCCTGCAAAAGATACGAGGTACCATGACCAATCAAGGCATCTCTTTCCATTTCACCAACACGGATACCACCGTTTCTCTTACGACCCTTGACAGGCTGCATGGTCAACGAGTTGACGGGACCAGTGGATCTCACCTGGAACTTATCGTTCACCATGTGTCTCAATCTCTGGTAGTACACAACACCAATGTAGATGTCGGCACGGAGCTCCTCACCGGTGGCACCAGAGTACATTGGCTCATTACCGTGGTAGTTGTAGCCAGCCTTTGCCAACTGGTGGCCGAAGTAGTCGGCAGGGGTGTCGCTTTCGCTGAAAGACCATGGGGTGGAGTCCTGTGCGATACCGTGCAAAGCACCAGCCTTACCGGCAAGAGACTCGACAAACATACCAATGGTCATACGCGAAGGGAAAGCGTGGGGGTTAATGATGACATCGGGTTGCATTCCGGACTCAGAGAACGGCATGTCGATGGTAGGCCACTTTCTCGAACACACACCCTTCTGTCCGTGTCTGGAGGAGAACTTGTCACCGATCAATGGTGCTCTGGTGATCTTGTACTTGATGGAGAGCTGCTGGCACTCCAGGTCTCCTGAGTCATCGGCAAGAAGCTTCACCTCCTCGATGAACGCAGGCTCACTCGAGTGGTATGTCTTGACCTTGGTTTTGCCAAGAGTATCGTCGTAGTAGGCGCAGATTGGGTCGCCTTCCTCGACGTGCACACCGATCATAGGGAACCCGTCGTCGTCCAACTTCTCTCTCCAAGCCTCAGGCGTCTCATCGCTGCCAAAGCCAAAGTGCTGGATGATAGGATCACCGCGTCTTCTGGAAAGCGAAAGGTCGATCTTCTCCACCTTGTAAACGGTACCGTAGCCGAAGCCTCTCTCGTCAGCAGACTTGTTGATAATCATGGCGTCATCCATATCGTACCCGGTGTATGAGATAACAGCAACCACAGCGTTGGTACCGTTAGGGAAGTTATCCATGCCGTATTCGTCGTACAAGCCAGCCTTCACAATCGGTGTCTGGCCAGACTGCAATCTATACAACTTGTTGTCCGATCTGTGCACAAGCGCTGTACCGGGGGTACCCATGGTCTGCTTAGCCATTTGACACTGGTACATATTTCTAGGCGACTGGTTGAAGTCAGAGAATGGAGTCAAATTGGCCAAGATAGACAAGATGTTGGTTGGAGCGTACTCCACATGGGTATGAACACCCTTCTCCAACTCCTCTGGTGTAACGGCAATGTCCATGTAGACCTGCTCGAATGGGCCCAAGATGTCTTCCTTGCCGAGCGGCAAGTACTTGGTTGGTCTCATCATTCTAGACCGACCGCTGAAAAGGTACAAGCCGGGGTACTGACCCTTCAGCGAAGGAGGCACGTACCCAACCTCCAAGTCTCTGGGCAAGTTGTGACCACCCTCAACCTTTAACAACCGGAGAGCGTCGGCGACAATGCGGCCACGCTCATGTGTAGTCCATCCCACGATGCGCCCGTCGAGTTGAACACAGCACAAGCGAGGACCAGCGGCAAATGTGTGGGCGGGTGAAACACCCAATCTGGAAAGCACACCGGGAACCGCCAGCACGTCGGATTCCTCGGTGGCGACTTTACACTTGTGAGCCAAGTGGTTAAGCAAACCACATGGCGAACCATCCGGAGTGTGAACGGGACACAAGAAGCCCCAAGACTCCGGAAGCAACTTTCTGACTGTGGTGGTCTTCAATTCGGCGAAGAAAGACCCTCTGTGCACCATTCGGAAATGGGAGATGAATCTGTAGAAGTTGATCTTCTCCGCCACCACAGTGTACCCGGACATTTGCTGCAAGTCAAGACCAGATTGAGACACCAAGTTACCTGTGGAGATAAAATACTGAAGCTTCTGTCCAATGTTCTCGTTGACTCTCATGAACACACGTGACATGTACTTTCTGTCGTCGAAGTTGACTCTGAGTCCTCTGCTGATGTCGGCGGTGATCTGGGTGCGGATGCTCTGCAAGTACTCGTCGATCTTCTCCTTGATGATCATACCGTAGAGGAAACCTCCCAAAAGGATCTCTTGATGCTGAGTGGCGTCTGGGTTGTCTGGGGCACAGCCTCCGGCGACCAAGGTGTACAACTTTCTGATCATGAACAACAACATTCTGAACTTGTCGCCATTAGAGTTCAAGTGCACAAGCACAATTCTCTTGAGGAACTCCTTTCCGACGTCAATGTCCGACACATCGGGGGAAGCTTCCAACACCACTCTGAACTTGTCACCCAAGTATGCCAACGTCTCCTTGTTGGAGTAGAGGTTGTAGCTCTTGTATGTTCTCAAAAGAAGCTCCAAACGATCAGTCAAGAAAGAGTCGGAAGTGTCGGAGGCCACAATGCCGTCGAAGATTTCACGGTCATTCGTCTCGATGAGCGCCTTCAACACCATCACCACAGGCACCAAGTACTCATTCTTGCGCCAGGAGAACCTGAAGG